>OVAF01000123.1:0-69218 GCA_900406245.1 Odontarrhena argentea | reverse complement strand
TTAGCCACATAGACAAAAACCACTTTTGTGACTACTAAACTAATAGTGGTAGGATTTATCTTCAATTATATTTTATTTTTAACCATATTTTCATTTTCAACCACAATTATTTACTTAAAAATAATATATGTTTTTGTTTCTTATCAACAATTCAATAAAATTATGGTTAACGTGGGCTTGAACCCTAATGCTAATACAGTGAAAACCACTAGACTACAAGTTTTGGAACCTGAAAAATATTGTTGAGCATAATCTTATCCACTATTCATGCATTACAGACTGTAAAATTGATTAGATTAAAAACATTTTTGTGCCACACTAATAAAAAATGAGAAGAGGCAATGTATGGAATTTTGTTCTTTAAAACAGTCGATAAATCTTAATGTGAGATTAAGAGGATGATGTACAAACATTTTTTTATCACACTAGAAAATATATTAATTCAAAAGATGTAATGTATGATATTTTTTCCTTAAAAATAGTCGACAAATGATGTGAAATTAATTCAATAGTAATATTTTAGCTAGGGGTGTCAAAATAGATAAAAATGTGGTGGTTGATCATATCCATCGTAATCCATGAATCCTAATGGATGAAATTTTTTCATCTTAATGGATTAATGGTTAAATGGATAAATGAATAAAATGGATTGGATTTAGATGGATAAAATTTGAATGGTTTGATGGATTTTGATGGATTATCCATTAAGTCTAATGTTTTGGTGAGCATAATAATTAAAAAGTTAAACTTTTGGTTAAAAAATAAAGGATATGTAATAAATATAAAGTAATTAAAATTATTTCTTTTGTTCTCCACTGCAAAGTATCTTTGGTCTTTGAAGTTTTATTAACAAGTAATCTGAAAACATTTCCAACAAAATTGTTACAGTATAGAAGTTTAGGCATTCGCGTAAAATGAGTTACGTTGTATGTTACATATTATTCTACATTCGCTATTCAATTGGTGACATCAATTTAAATCTAAGTTTTTTGAATTGGGAGAAATGATGAAGATTTACTTTTTCATTTTATTACACCAAAAATAGCTTTAGAAAGCTGTTTTCTTAGGGGGAGTTATTGGTTTTGGTATTTCAATGAATTCCAAATCCATGTATGATTTGATAGTATTTCCAAATCCTTATGAAATCCTCTGAAATCATAAGGTTTCAGGTAGGAATTGAGTCTTTGTATTTTTAACATGGAAATCCATGGAAATCCATCAAATCCTTTATAAAATCAAATCCCTGGATTTATAAATCATAAAACGAATAACACATGATTTGAAATAGGATTTACAAATCACAAAACGAATAACACTGGATTTAAATATGGATTTAGAATTCACTGATCCAATAACACTGGATTTGTTTTAAGTTTATGGATTCTTTGAAATATTTATTGGTAACAGAGTAAACATGCTTAATTGCTTAGTGATGAGTATAATGGTATTCGAATTTGTCGCAAAGTGATTCTAGAACACTATTCAATGTTTCTATCAAAACGATTTATAATCAATCAATAACGCTTCAAACACCACGAATAATGATACTCCGATTTTGAATATATTCGATCAATCAGATCTTTCGTAGTTTTGACTGTGATTTTAATTCAATATTTATTGGTAAAGAACCTTTTTCTTCCTTTTTTTTTTTTCTTTTTGGAAAATGTCCTAGTTCAACTTGTTATTACACAATATACTAAAGAATACTTCTAATTTGGTGATCACGTTGTGAATGAATATTGCTTGAAAATATCGAAAAGATTTTAATGGAAAATGAGATTTTGTGTTTTTGGTGGAATATTAAGATTTTACGGTTTTAGTGAAAAAAATGAGATTTTGTGATTTTGGTGCTAAATTGAATTTTTTTTTTTTTTTGACAAAAAAGTGATTTTTACGGTTTTAAATATATAATATTATCTTTTATTATAACGAGAAACAGTATTTTATGATTTTTGTGTTAAAGTGTAATTCTATCATTTGAATTTATATATATATATATATATATATTATAATTTGAATAAAAATGTGCTATATATATGTATTTTGAGGATTTTAGACATATAATATTTTTTGTTAGATTGAGAAATTGAATTTTATGATTTTTTATGTATATATATATATATAATATAATTTGACTAAAAATGTATGATATATCTATTATGTGGGTTAATAGATTGATCCATTCAACCATTTGATCATTCATATTAAAAGGATAATACATCAATCCAATTCATTTGCTAAATGGATTGGACTAATTCATATTCATTTAGTACTCAATCCTAATGGATTTAGATTGAAATGAATTGGATTATCTATTTCGACACCCCTAATTTTGGGTCACCACCAAAAAATTCAAAAGATGTAATGTATGTGGTAATTTTTTCCTTAAAAGTGTATTGAAATCCTAATAAAAATGGTGTATATTATCTGGATGAATCTACGGTCTGTAAATATGGAGTATTACATTTAAGTGTTACATTTAAATAGTTTGTATATGTCTATAATTAATTCAATAGATGTAATGTATGATTTTTTTTTTCTTTCTTAAAGATAGTCAATAAATGATGTGAAATTCAATAGTAAATTTTGTGTCACCACCAAAAGATGCGATGTATGTGGTAGTTTTTTCCTTAATATGTAATGCATTCTAATAAAAAGGTATATATTATCTGGATGAATATATAGTCTGTAAATATGAGCTGTTAAATTAAGCTGGTTTGTATATGTCTATAATTAATTCAATAGATGTAATGTATGATTTTTTTTTCTTAAAAATAGTCAACAAATGATGTGAAATTCAATAGTAATATTTTGTGCCACCACTAAAAAATTCAAAAGATGCACTGTATGTGGTAATTTTTTTCCTTAAAATAGTATTGTAATCCTAATAAAAAGCTGTATATTATCTTGGATGAATCTACAGTCTGTAAATATGAGGTGTTACATTTAAGGTGGTTTGTATATATCTATAATTTACAAATATAATCCAACAATTCACCAAACTTAATTACAATATATCTTGACAAAAGATAAGATTTACTTAAATTTTTTATTTTTCCAACCACACAATTATATCCATTGATGAGAAGAAATTATTTAAATTTTACAAATAATTAGTACAACCTTACGGATGAAAATACATTCCTACCCTCCCTATCTTACTTGTAAATTTGTAATGAAATAAATATTCATCAATAATTTTATGTGATTGATATATATCCTGTGGCATAATCGACCACTATTATATAAATATAATTTACTAATGAAATCATATATTATTTTTTTTCATAAAATTATGAGTGATTAATTTTTTCCAACTACATAACAAAATATGTCATTAAAATCTTTTTTTTTAATAAATACAATATTCTTACTACCCACACGTCTATATAAACAAACGCCTGATGAAAAAATATACAACATACCAAACATAATACACACAACACACAAAACATAAAGCATTGTTGTGGTCATCACTAGCTATGACGAGGAGGAAGCTAAACCTAGCTTACATCGACAATGATACAATGAGGAAAGCAACTTTCAAGAAGAGGATGAAAGGGATTATGAAGAAAATCCATGAGCTCACTGTTCTATGCGACATTAAAGCATGTGCGATTATCAACAGTTCTTTCAGTCCTACCCCTGAGGTGTGGCCATCAGTTTCGGGAGTGAAGAACGTGGTGGAGAGGTTCCAGATGCTGCCTGAAGTGGATCAACTGAAGAAAATGGTGAATCATGCAACGTTTCTCAAACAAAGCATTGATAGAACCATGGAGAATAACAACAAGAGGGAGAAGGATAATGAGGAGAGGACGATGAGAGAAGCCATGTTTTGGTTTCTTGAGGGGAGAGGTGATAGGCTTATGTTGACTGATCAAAATCGTCTGGATTTGATTCAGTTTCTTAATCAACATCTTAGGAGGCTTTATCACCATAGGGAGCAAACCCTAAACCAGCCGCGTCTTGAACATGGAGAATCTTCTTCAGCTGTTAATATCATGGCACCTAAAGCTACAATAGAAGTGGATTCCTCCTCTTTTTCGGCTGCTAATGTCATGACATCAAGAGCTACAACCGAAGTGGGTTCATCCTCCTTGGCACCAAGAGCTATAGTTGAAGTGGGTTCCTCCTTGTTTTCATCTGGTAATCTCATGGCACCAAGAGCTACAGCTGGAGAGGGTTCCTTCTACTTGGGACCAAGAGCTATGCCTGAAGTGGGTTCCTCCGCCTTTGTAAACCTCGATGGTTTGAACTCTCCTCCACTAGCCAGTGATTTATGGGCTACTAGGTTTATAAACTCTTCAGACAAGATATCTGAGCAGGTTAATACTTTTGCCAACATTTTTCCGCCTACTTCTAATGACCCACTTGGTTATTATCTAATGATGAATCAAGTAGGTGTTTATGATCAAAATCCAAATTTTATTCATAATCTTCATCAGTATCAATATCAACAACAATTTGGATTTCCTCCTGTTATGGGTCAAGATGGGATGTACCATATGAATCAAGATCCAAATCATCAACGATTTGGATATCCTCCGGTTCTGGGTCAAGATAGAATGTACAATCCGAGTCAAAGTCATAATCAGCAAGAGGAACAATTGGTGGATATGACCTTCAACAATCCTGAGCAAATGGGGTTTCATCGATGGTGCATGTCCTGATGAATATCAATTCTCGTTAACAAATCTTTGGTTTGATATGTAATCCTTGCTGCATGGAACTAGAGTTCCCTAGTTTAAAAAAAAAAAAACTGCAATTTATTAATATGTTTTTATCATGTTGTTTCTATTCGAATAATGCATTACTCATTTTATTTCATATTAAATTTCGGTTATAATTTTAACTATCCTCTCACCAAAAGTGTTATTACTTTAGTTTTTTTAATATAGATTTTAAACAAACTTTAAGTATAACCTAATACTATTAGTTTTATTTAACTATTCTCTCACCAAAAGTGTTACTTTTCATTCTATTTGTTTGATTTGTTAAATCATTCTAATGAATTTCTAAATCTAGTTCATTTGATTATTGTATCCATTTTTTTTTAATCTTAAAATCAATGAATTCCTTATGAATTTTCAAATATATTAAAATGCATAAACCAATAAATCATGTAAGAGACACAAATGAATAACGACGCCGTTTACGACCTAAACTTAAAATCGAGCTGAATGAAGAAGCCCATTAATCCATCATAGTTTGCTCCACAATTGGCCCAAACGGTAAAAATATATTAGCAAAAAATTGTGACCAAATCTTGTATCACATTAGCTCCTTTAATGAATTTTATTCTGATATTTTGGCTCTATATTGTTTGTTTTCATTCATACGCGTAACACATTGTTCCGTCAGCTAAATATCTGCCAAGAATGTTTCCGTTGACAAAGACGTAAGAAATCTCGGTTGAAAAGGGTTCCTTTTGAGATTTACCTCATGATCAAAGTCAATGTTATGAATAATAGAAGCTACTACGTAATGACATATATATATATAATATTTTATTAGCCTGGAATGAACTAGAGAGAACATAAAAATTATGGTCTTTCAACGACGTTGGATCAGGAATTAGGATCCCTGGCCGACCTTGCGTTCTGCAAGCCTCTCTGACTCATACGACATGTGATTGGTGAGTCCCTGAGAGCATCTCCAATGGAGACACTTGGAGAGTGTCATAAACTATTTAATATTATATTTTTTATTATTAGTTTATTAGAGAGTGTCTTAAGGGGAAGATTAAGTGTCTCAAGTGAGACACCAAGATACCTTCTCTCATCATTTTTAAGACACTCAGTGTCTTTTCATTTTAATTTTTGATTTTCTTTTAGGTTTAGACACTCTCCAAGTGTCTCCATTGGAGATGGTCTGAGCCCCACTGCCAAAAGCCAACATAAAACTTTCTTGAGTCATTCCAAACTTTTTGAATCGATGTACATATGCATAAATCACCAAGAGTGTTTTGTAATATATGCAGCAATGATCTAAGTCCCCTGTATGCGTCATTGTTTGTATGAAATATCATAGTATGATTAATCATAATGCTTCAACAAACAAGTTGTACATATAATCTATTCACAAGTTCAAATTTTATACTAGTAGCAATGAAATCAATTAATAGTATGATTAATCATAATGCTTCACACATGTGAGGATCCTTTCTGCACGACCAACGTACGTGAAACACAAACCCAAGTTACCAAGAAAAAGAAGAAAAAACATAGGGGCTCAAAATTTGTTGTAATACTACGATTAATTAACCTATTTGTCTAATTTGTAGTTAAATATTTTAATATTATTAAGATTCTGCCTATGTTATGCCATTTTCTCCAAACCTTCAAAGCCTAGTAATTGAGTAAGATCACCAAAATCTTATTTCAAGCGCAAAGAGTATAAAAAAGAAAGAGAATTGAACAACGAATTTGCGAGTAATCCTGGTAAAAGAATCAGAGTAATCACCTTTTTTCGGCTCCAGGTTGGACTATCCCGGAATTTGAACCAAGCTGGGAACATAACTGATGAGAAGTGGATGATGATCCTCTGATCCTTCTTCAGTCCCTCTATAAACTTGTTTATATATATTCTCTCCAAAAATGTAGACTTCTGTCCTGTTTTTATCGTACTCGTCTGTATCACAATACACGACCAATTTATTCTCCTCGTCCACCAAGAAACTCAAGTCTCTCGTCATACCACCAATGAATGTTCCAAATTGATTGAGATCCACTTCTAAGAAATTGATCCACGGCAAGTCTTTGACCTCATCACTCTTACCATTGGTCACCCATATTTTCATCACTGAAAAACTTACCTCATCAAAATGTAACAATGCGAGTTTCTCTTCTCCGGCGATAACTGATAGAAACACAAAGTCATCTTCATACTCACTATGGAAAGGAAGAGACAGACGTTCAAATCTCTCTGTTGTGAAATCAAACTTGAGCATGAATGTAAGGAAGGGCTCTTTGATATTTGTAGCAAAGCAGTAAGCATTTCCCTTCCAGGTAACACCATAAGATTCTATGCGCCAGTCATGAGTGACGTCATCAAGGACCCGCCATGAGTCAGTATTCAACTCATATATATCAAACTCAGGAACCCGGCCGTTGTAATAATTGTTGAAGGTGAGGATTTTGTAGCTATGGCAAGAGTTGTTCTTGTTTTCGTATCCTAGAAAATACTTTTTATGCATAGGGCAGCAGCTTGGTTTGGCATGGATCCACCTGATCTGACAAGTACAAGGATTCCAGACCGCGAATCTATTGTGATTGGTGGTACATAACAATAAACCGTTACAGTGAAAAATTTCAATGATAACGAGTTGTTTGTAATTGGAATGGGCTTCGTCAAAACCATGTTCTGAATTCTTTAGACTTAGTCTCTTAAGTTTACTTGTAAACTTAATGTATGGATCCATACTACTGTGGAATCCATGCATATTGATGCTTACCGAGAAATCACTACCATATTGCTTTAGCATCACCTGCCTTGCTGCTTTACCTTTGGCCAAGTTCTTCTCCACGAATTTCGAGTCTTTGAATAATACGTACCATCTTTTGCAACTAGTTTTCAGTTGCATTAGAGATGTGGCTGGAACCCTAGAGAGTATCTCAGATTCCAATTCCGGTGGAAGCTCGGAAAACTTCATTCTTCGTTTTCGTGACTTCTCCTTGACTCCTTGTCTGATCTCCCAAGGAAGAAAGCTACAGAGCAGCAAAGACAAGTTAGGGTTATAAATTGAGGAACAATACGTATAAATGGCATATTGTATTAGAGTTTTACAAATATTATAATGGTAAATTAACTAAAAATTTGAAAATTATCTGAGGGCTTAAATATAAAATAAGTATAGTATGTATTTTCTTTTAATCAAGGAAAGTATATTTAAAAAAAAAAAAACTACATAGAACCAATAATATCACTCCAGATCAAGAACATAAAAAAGGAACGTATGTAATAAAAGAAAAAAAAAATTACATAAAATATATTAATTAGAGAAATAAATTTATATATCAGAAAAGAAATATATATCGTAAAATATACAAGTTAGAAAACATTATGTTTGCAAGAACGTAAAATTTGTAAATATTCAATATAATCTAGAAATTAGTTGAAGAATTTATAAATTCTATAAACATTCAAAAGAACATAAAAATGTATATATTACAAAAAGAAAAGTAAAACCACTATAAATTAATACTACCGGGACTATGATATTTTAACAATTTTTCGAAATAATAATTTATAAATACATTATTTGGTTCGTAAACTAATTTGGGACCCAGAGAAACTATTAATTTACCGAGTATTAATTCGGTAAGAAAAAATATTTGAAAATATATCATTTTAATAAACAAAATTAAGTAAAATATTCAGAAAATTGCTTTTTCAATTGGATTCCTCCTTGAGACACCCATGAGGTCGGCTTAGGCCCTAGAAGCAGCCACCTTTGAAAGAGTGTGTAATAGCTCAGTGATCGAGTGCTCAATTTATAGGTTTATATATTTCTTTCCCACTTTGTTTACACCAAACCCCGAGATATCCTACTTCAAAGAGTCATCCCCGACTTCAACTTCTGGTTCGGTCCTCCACATGTCCATATACATTCTTCTTGATGTACAAAAAATTTGCTACGATGACTCAATCTTATAGTTGGTTCTGCAATTTTATTCTAAAAAATAGTTCATTCTACACCCTTATATATTCTCTTGGACGTTCCTTTTCCTCTACCAACAATTATCATCGTTCTCCCTTAAGCTTACATGGAATCCCCTTTGCCATTTCTTCCGTCTGTTGAGTCACAACTCATTTACTACTCCTTAAGCCGTGATTTGTATTTCACTACAAGGCATAAACATGTCTATCTTGCTTTACTTTCAAAGCATAGACACACTCTTGATTGGTTCTTGCCTTTACTTGCTTGACTTAAACATACTTAACTTGTTAATCAACCTTAGATTTACAAAGAACCTTTTCTCGTGATTTATGACCTAGAAATTTACTTCGAATCCTAGGTGTTTGTATAATTGGTTGGGAAACGGACCAACTTTTCCTTTGTAATTTACTAATTTTCTAGCTAGCGGCATAAAATTCATAAAATCCCTCATAATCCAACAAACTTGTCATTTGGTTTTCAGTTTATTTGGTCCTGGGTTTATGTTAAAAACAGTCCTTTAATTATGAATTTCTCTCGGATTTATGTTACATGAAATCTATCCTTGCGTGACACTTAAGCAACATGGTATATATGAATTAGTACCCAATCCAAATAAAAAATATTTGAGTAAAAATCATTAGATCACACATCTAATTTCAAAAGCAAAAGAAGAGGAATAAAAAGAAGAGAATAGATTGACTACATATATATATGTTCACCTTTTTCGTTTGCGTCTAGGATATTACTTTGCGTAGCTGGGATTCTAACCAAACTTGGAACATAACTGATGAGAAATGAATCACAATCCTCTGATCCTTCTTCAATCCCTCTATAAACTTGTTTATTTATATTTTCTCCAACAACGAAAATTCTGGTCCTGTCTTTATCGACCATGTCTGTATCACAACACACGACCATTTTGCTCTCCTCGTCCACCAAGAAACTCATCTCCCTTTTTATACTAGTCCAAGTTTTAAGTTTATTATGATCCACTACTAAGAACTCGCTCCACGACAAGTCTTTGGCCTCATCAATCTTAGTATCGGTTATCCATATCTTCATATCTGAATCAAAAAACTCATGATGTAACAATGCGAGATTCTCCTCTCTGACAACTGACAGAATCACAGCCTCATCAGCTTCAAACTCACTGTGGAGAGGAAGAGACAGACGTGAAAATCTCTCTGTCGCGAAATCAAACTTGAGTATGAATGTAAAGTCTTCCTTATTTATAACAAAAACAAAGCAGTAAGTACTTCCCTTCAAACTCACACCTTTAGAATTTATGAAACAGTCATTGGGGGCATCATCAAGAACCCTCCATGAACCAGTGTTGAACTCGTATATTTCATACTCAACAATCGGGAGTTCCTCGCTATTGTCATGATATCCAAAGCTGAGGATTTTGTAGGTATCGCGAGATTTGTCATATCCTAGAAAAAACTCACGAATCCTTCTGTGACGTTTACTGGATTGGACCCACTTACGTTGACCAGTTAAAGGGTTCCACACCAATAGTCTGTTATCTGTTGTGGTGCATAACAACAAACCATCACAGTGAGAAATTTCAGATATATCGGCTTGTTTTGAATCCTCCAGGCTCTGAGATTTACATGTAAACTCAAGGCATGGATCAAATCTGTTGCGGATATTGATGCTAACTAGAAAAACCCTGTTACTACTCAACATGAGAGACAAGTGCTGCTTTGCTGCTTTAGCCAAGTTGTCCTCAATGAATTTCGAGTCTTTGAATAGAGCGTACCATCGTTTGCAAGTAGACTGCAATTTTCTTAAAGATGTTGCCGGAACTCTACAGAGTATCTCCGATTCTAACTCCCGTGGAAGATTGGAAAACATCATTAATTGTTTCTCTCCAGGAGGATGATGAAAGCGTCCCAATTGCAAAGAAAGATAAGCCAGGGTTTTAAAATTTAAGTTTTAAGAGTGTATAGATCAACATGTTATATATAGAGTTGAAATACCTTGTCCTAACAAAAAATGGAAAATAAGTTGTAGATTACTACGCATATTTGATTTTCTTATATTAAATTATAAAAGTTTTCNAAAAAATTTTAAAAAAAAAAAAAAAAAAAAAAGAAAAAAAAAAAGGTCTACAAAATAAATAAAGTCTGAATCCAGCATTCTTCACAAGATTGCCGATTTTGTGTCTTCCATTTGTGTTCGATTAACCGACAAAATCAAAGTAATTTCTATCGTTTGATTTTGATGCATTTTCACAAAAACAACAAATATTTTCTTGAGTGAAAAAGCCCAATAGTAATGGATGATAAAGACCGGCCCATAAATAAGTGGTCATTGGCAGGGATCATCGGAAGTTTTCATTTCGTGATTTCGGAGATCTGCACTTCATAACGGCTCTTCTTCTCCGTCTCTCTTTAGCTTCAAAATTTCGCCGCCGGTAAGACTCGATCTGTTATTCTCCGCCCTCCTCCCTTTCTCTCTTTCTCAGATATATTTTTGGATATATGTATCGATTGCATACATCTCTTCTCTCTCTGCATTTCCCAATTTCATTTTGTCTAAACAATCCTCCGCTGGAATTCAGATTAAATTTTTAGGGTTTTAGTTTCTGTGTGTTTTATCCTATCTTGTACCGAAATTTTTACGTCTCTGATCGATAATTATGGTCTTGTGCTTTTGTTTTAGGAAACGAAACTGTGTGTGATTGAAAAAGCTCAAGCTCTCCCTTGTGGAAATGCCGACTCTACAAGGATCTTTGCCTCCTGAACTCGCTAACAATGTGGTTAGGGTCAGTGTCATCGATTCTCCTTAACTTGTGTTTTGTGTTTATGCTATGTCACTGATCTACTCTCTCTTTCTGTATCCGGCAGTTGTACCGAGAATGTCTTCGTAGAGCTAAATTTATTGGTAAGAAGGTGAGATTCTCTGTCTTAATGTTTGGATTAAAGAATCTCGGTACTACTTTGAAACTAAAACCCGAGTTTTCTTTATGCTGATTGAATTTAATCTTTGTTCTTCACCCTCACATGACATGTTTAAGTTACTTAGTTATTTAGAGCAAAATGGTAGAGACTTTTTTTTGCTTTAGAAAGGACACATTGTATTTGTGTTTTCTTGACCCGCTTGAGGAGGTTGGCATATAAGAATGCAGTTTGGCTGAAGCCTGAACATTTGTATTGATATGTTGCATTCAGAAAAGTTTAAGATTAATATCCTATAATCATCACTTCTGTTTCGAGTCTGTGAAAGATTTGACATTTCTGCCTAGATTTGGTATAGGAAATTAACTTTGTTCTGTTTACTCGGCTGTGTGCTGCAGCAACACAATACTGAGCTCGTGGTCGGTATGGTCAGGCAACAATTTAAGAAACACATCAACGAGACAGACCCCGAGAAGATTCAGAAGTTGAAGGATGAGTGAGTTTTCTTTTTCTCCCCAACCTTCTAGCCTTGTGATTGCATCAGCTGTACAACTTTTTCCATTATATTGCCAAAAGATGAAGTTTCATACGAACACGCCCACACACAGCTGCACGAGATCAGTGATGCATATATCTTACAAAACACTATTGGTGATTTATGTATATGTACACATCTATTCCAAAAGTTTGCAATGACTAACAAACAAATTATGTTGGTATTCGGCAGTGCGGCTCGAGGACTCATCAATCACATGTTGTTTGAATCAGAGAAGCTAGCTGGAACCAAGGTTAGCCAGAGATCCTGAACCAGCCTTGTCGCAGACCCTCATCGTTACATTATGCTTTCTCTATTGTAGTCTAATAATGAAAGCTAAGTTAGCTTTATACTAGACTTTGTCATCAAGTAGCTTCAATGAATCACAACATTGATGACTTTGATGTGCAATCAATCAAGATGTTCTCAACTTAACTGTTTCTTTGCCTCTGATCTAGATTCGTGTACACTGTAAAAATCATTAACCGTTTCATTTTATGAGATAAATCTCGGAAGAAACTTGTTTTAAAGGAAATTTTTTACATAAATATCCCAAAATGACAACCAGATATTCACAAATTCCTCGTTGGTAAAAACTAAATCCAATGCAACCGTTGCTAAAAGAAACATTCATCAAAGGCATCATGATAAAAACATTCACTGCGGCCAAATATATATTAGTATGATATTGTGGCTGAAACCAACTACATATTGAGCCGAAATATAAAAACAAAATTCAGAATAAGAGCTAATATGATACATAACTATGAACAAGATACACAAACATTCGGCCACTTGATGACTCTCGTACATTCCGAACAAACATTCGGCCACTTGAGAAGTATCATAGCATAAACAACCACTCGTTGCACACTGCAGACCATACAGACTGATGCAGGAAACCATCATTTTAAAGAAACAGCTCTCTAGAAAATACAAAACCATGGACACTACTAATTTTGCGACCTTTTACTCTAGTAGAGATTATTATAAATAGTCTCCAAGATTGACGAGTTACCTTCAGAAAAGAAAACGGAAGACTCCTTCTGAGCTGAGACGAGTCTCAAGTTCTTAAGGACGTAGAGGTATTTGCTTAACTTAAATTCATCGTATCTCTTACACGTTTTACCACGCGGACAAACTCGTTAAACAATATATAATCAAACCCACAGGCTTCGGTTCTTGAGCTTTCTTTAGAGAGATCAGGTGGTGTTGGTGGGTTTTGACAAATTACTAAGTCGAATCCCCCAAATCTCTGGATCAATGTCTCCAGCTTCTTTGTCGTTAAGCTCTTGATTTCTTCAATCTGCACAAGTTCTCCAGTTTGTCCTGAAGTCTGCCACCACCTTTTGAGTATGTTACGGCTCAATCCACAGGGCTCTACTGAGACTACAACTTTTAGATGGATTCCAAGACGGCTTAATGCGATTTCTGCACCACCTATCCCGCTAAAGAGTGACAAAACTGTTAACCCTTCGGGAAACATAGGTTTGAGCACAGAGAGATGGTAACCCAATGTGTCTGTTTGGAAGCAGTAATCAAACAGCTTCAATCTTTCAGCCAATTTTACACCACCGAGGTTTGTGTGGTCTGTCGGATATCCCATAATGCACTCTAAATGTTCAGGCTCTACAGGTGAGATGATGTTTGGAGCAATCCAAATGAGATTTGAGGTGTGACAATGTCGAAGTATTATAGTCTGGTCTTGTTGAGAAGGTCTTCCCCTGCATTCAGCTAGATGGCGTCCGATTCGTTCACAGAGATGATTTACTTCGTTCATTCTATAACAAGCATTGCCATTCAGATGCTTTCTGACATCCCATTGTGGCCACCAACTCTTCATGTGTGGCATTGCGTCTTGTATAGTTAATCGTGGCTGTGGGAGAATATTGAACCGGTTTTCAATAGGAAGATTGTGCAAGTAACCTTCTGTCCTACGGAGCGCTGAACACAACCGAGTATCAGCATGCTCGGGGTGAATTCCGAACAAATAACTCGAGATCTTAGGCCACCAACTAGGAGATAGTTCACCTAAGTTTCCATAGAAGAAATAAGGTCGTTTGGCTACATCTGGGGCAAGCCTCTGGGACAAACGTGGCTGCATTGCACTGGGAAATTCATATGTATTCTCTTTTTCGTCTTCCAACCATGGGGTTTCCATAAATGAACTTGAGTCTCCCATATATTCAGGTCTTAGTCGTTTCCCTCTGTCATCGAGGTCAGTATATTCGTTTGGATAGGCATTCTCATCTTCATCTTTTAGTCTTTTACCCCTTGAGGTCTCTCCCACGCTGGCAGTGGCAGGGAAAGCAAAAGAATCCATACCGGGGTCTGGTTTTATATTAGCAGTGCCACTCGAGGAACCCCCAGCACCATCTGCTCTCTGGTCATCAACCCCAATAAATCTCCAACTCTTTGAAAGACATGAACCATCCGCTGACGAAACCGCTGAAACTTTCTACAGTAGCACCGAAAATCATTAAGTAAAATTCCAACAATCTCTAAAGCTTTATTAAGGGCAGAGAATGAGATAGTTCTGGTAAAGTAGCACTAGCATAAGCTCTAGATTCAGCACTGCGCTTGATACACAGGTGCATCTTTTAAGTGTGAAAATACACCATTTAAAATAAATAGAAGGAACTTACTTTTTCTACATCTTCAAAGTCATCAAGAAAGTTAACAGGAACTTCACCAGTAACGATTGTCTCAGCGAGGTCGGAAATCTGACCTTTTGTACCTGAAGAGGGGGAAAATCGACTGAGTACCAGTACAATTGGGCTGGTACAAGATAAAATTATAGTTTTCTCATTCCACCCTTCGATTATAATGATCATCCCTAACAGAAAAAACCAGGATGCATATCTATGTAGTGGCAAGCGATCAGGTCAGTGTATCTCTCATACAGATTCCATACATTACATGAACACGTAAGAGTCTAAGTTGCGCACCTATCTTCTCAATTGCCATTGAGATTTCATTATGAGAGAATCCCATTTCCAGTAGATGCAATGTTTTGTCCATTGTCTCAAACAACAGTTCATTTGGAACCTGGATGCAAAACATGAACAAAGGTCAGAGGTAAAGTTAATAACTCACACCACATGAATAAATACAAAATGAACCTAAAAGAGGGATATGGAATCTGATAAGGTGAAGCAACAAAAGGACATAAGAAAAATGTTAAAGCATAGAAGAAAGCAATAGCAAAGAAATTAAGAGCTAATGTCGAAAGCACTAAAGACCTCTGATCCCCTAGCAGCAACTGGAACGACATCTTCATCTTCCTCGTTAACTTCAGCACCATCAAGTGAGTCTTCGGATTCTTCTGCAAACTTTTCAGCTAACTGAGCAGCAGTAATGAAGTCCACCATCTCATCAATTGGTGCGTCTTTACCTATCACACAGAAAAGACAACTATGAAGAAATGGAGTGGACAGATGTCAAATGAGAAGCTGCTTTGCATGCTAAGTTTCTCTATATCCCAGAAGACTATAAGCTAACAAGATGCAGTTTTCTAGAACGGTCACAAGCACGCTTTCACCCTCAGGCATTATTTAAACAACAGCTTCATAGATAATATTTCATATCGGAAGAAATACAAGGTTCCTCAATTTTTTGCCCATTCCACATGTCCTACAATGAAAAGTTCCAGAATAACACACATGTAATCTTTACGAACACAAAATGTTTTTCTAAGAACAGTGAGAAATTGGGTCTATTTTGCAATGTTAAATAATTGTAACCTTCGCTGTTTTGAAATTTTGAATGGAATTCATAGTAAAATTATTACCAAGTTTATCAAGTGCAAAGTCAATAAGATTTTCCGGATATTTCATTGCAAACAACGCCAGCCTTCTAGTATCAGCTTCATATTCAATATCTGGCTCCTGTCAAAGAAAAGAAATTAAACTAAGAAATCACAGTGAATAAAATACAAGATACGTAGCTCGCACGTTTTGTGATTTACCGGTTTGGGTTCCAGTAGCTCATCAAAGCTAGGTTCAGGATTCTCTGTTAGAGTACTCTTAGTGAGAACCTCTAATAACACTTCAAGATCATCTTCACCTGGAAGTGAAAAGGTAACCTCAGTACTAAATCCCCCAGATTAAAGTTCGCATGCACAGTAGCATTCCATAAGATCACAATTAGTAGAAATCTTTTGAATACCATTTTCGTCAACAGCTTTCTGAACATGAGTTGGGCCAAATCCCATCTCAATCAGTAATGACTTGACATTACTGCCAGAAGAACTAGCAACATTGTCCTGCACACCAAGTAGGAAACATTACGAACCTTCCTGAACCAGTACATGTTCTTTTCCAACTACTTTCACTTAAAAATGTAATCAGACAGTCTACAGAACACAAGAGACCACATAGAATAACAATGTCGATAAGTCGAATGTAACATACACCAGTCTGATGAGGAAACGACGTATCGCAAGGCAAGTCATAATCCAACGTCTCTGGTTTTGGAAACAGAATCTGCTCATTCCTTTGATGATCAGAGCCTCGGTTTCGTCTATGCAAATCACCCTGCAAGATTCTCATACTCAACAAAAAGTGCAACACAGACACAAAAAAAAACAAAACTTTTAACTCCCAAAATAGGTGAATTACATACCATTTGGATAGAATCACACAAGCAAAGTCCACTAACTCCAACAAGCAAAGATCAAAAAATTATCACATGAAAGCCTGCACATGCATCAGTGTCAACATCATGAATTGTTACAAAATGTTCCCAAAATAACACATGTAAACAAACAAATCTAATAAGAGTACAAAAAAAAAAGAGAGTAGCTCCCATACTCATTGATAGTTTAATTCTCCCATAAACGGAAAGATGGAGCAATAAGAATCTGAAAAGTTTTAAACCCTAAAAATAGAAATGCTCGAACAAATAGTTCCGAATTTTCAGACAAAATCCCAGAGATTGCGACAAGTTTTGGGGACACAGAAAGTTTAAGAGATGTCTGAGGAGGAAGAGGTAGAAGGTGCATGCCTGTAAGGTGGACCGCGTCTCACTGAATCGAGTCCTCTCGGGAGGAAGAAGAAGCGATTCACTGCTGCGAAGTGAAAATCTGAAATTTATTTGCTTTGATTTTAACGAATCTCTGAGTAGTCCGGTCGAATCTAGCGCGTGAGGAAAACGAACGGCCCAGATCATTACAGATTTGGAGCTTCGAAAGGCTCTGGTTCCGGTTAAAAGATTTGTATTTTATAGATAGCAAATTTTGAGAATGACATGTGTTTTAAGGAATTATGGTGAAGAAATGCAAATTTAATAGGGGATTATATATGCGGAAACAAAGATAGGAACGGAGACTGAATTATTTGTTTGCTTTAGTCTTATTCTTTCCCGAGGACTAAAAAATGGAATTCTAGTCTAATGATTAAATCTTACAAAACAGTAATGATAATTTTGCAACTTGTTTCTTTTCAAAAATTATGAAAAAGAAATCAATAATTGAGATAATCTTGTTGAAGGAACATGAGAAATGAAAGCAAAGCAAGAGCAAGAGTACGATGTATGCATTCAGGAAATAAATATACGTAGGAGACCTGGGAATGGACGGACTAGTTAATCATCTGGTTCCATTTCCTTTTGGCGCCTCGTGGTGCAAGTTGTTCGAATTGCACTGAACTTGGAACAAAAGAGCACACAAATGAAAAAAAATCTTCGAGATTCACTTTTTGGAAATAGTCGTCCTCTCCAATCATGTAAGCTGTGTTACGTGTGACTTTCGAATAATGGTTTCCCTCGTTGTGAAGAACCACCGCGACTTTGTTTCTCTGGTCAACGAAGAAACTCGCAGCTGTAGCCGAGAGTGGTGTCAAATAATTATGTAAGAAGAACTTGCTGCCCCATGACACCGAATTTGGCTCAATCTTGTTTGTAATCCATATCTCTGTCCAAAGCATAGGCCAGTTCTGAAATAACACAGCAAGTTGCTCTTTCCCAACACCAGAAAGAATCAAAGTATCTTCAGGACCAGTGTCAAACGGTAGAGGCAGGCGCGGACCAAATTGCTCCGTTGTAAAATCAAAACAGAGCAAGAAATTAGAAATCTCACCTTGTGGGGACTCGTGGTGAGCAGGCCAGTACGTGTTGCCCTTGAGAGTGACGCCACGTTGATAACAAGGTATAATCCAGTGGTGCGGACTGACCTCAACAACCTTCCATGAATTAGAGTCAAAATCGTATATTTCAAAGTCTAGAGAACTCTTGCCGTCAGCACCCAAAATTCTCAAAACTTTGTTGTTTCGATGAGATATGTTGTTCATCTCGTATCCGAGAGCGTAGTTGTCTTTCCAGTGGTATGAAGTTGTTGGTTCGATCCATCTTGTTTGGCCACAATAAGGGTTCCAAACCACAAGCCTAGAATTTCCTTTGGTGATGCATAACAATAAACCGTCGCAGTGCAAGACATTTTGTTTAAGGACTTGATCTCTACCATTTAGGCTAATAAGCGTACCTTTAGGCTGTATAGATGAGGCCTTGCCGAGTCCACAGAGATGGGCGCTCATCAAAGAAAGCGTAGAGTTCACTTTCATGATCACTAAAACCTCTTCTTTCTTTGCTTGACTATTAATATGCTTCTTTGTAAAGCTTTCATCATTGGAGAAAGTGTTCCACTTTGTGCAAGTGAAGCGCACTGCTCTCAGAGATGTCACCGGAACCCTAGAGAGCACCTCCTCCACCAGATCACGTGGAAGATCGGATATCTTTGTCATTGTTACAAGCAGCATAATTAGGGTTTTACTTCCACGCGTCTCTTATACAACACAGATACAGCCCGAGGAACTATGGATCTCAGCCCGGAACTTGTTGGGTTCAGAACAACCTCCAATATCTATCAAATACTAACATTTTTTATTATTATTAACAAATATATAATATGTATTAAGGTGGATTTCAACCCGATAATGATACAATTAATCTCTACAAATAATCTTTAAGGAAATGTCTAAAAATATTCATTAAATGTTTAAGAAAATCTCTACAAATACTCTTTAAATGTTATTTTTGAAATTATCTTACAGAAACAGATGTTTCTTTATACGAAAATATAATTGATACTATAACTATTTTCATTAGTATCGTTGTTTAAAGTTAAGTTAATATTATTAGTTTTTATGAATTTAAAGTTGATACTATAACAAATATAGTTTGTATTTAACATGAAAAAACACAGAGAGGTAACTAACAGATAATTGATACATCATACATGGTACGGTATTTCCACATCTTGTCTCCATATTACATATTGTATCGAGCATAAAATGATATGGGACAACACAACAATGGACTAGTCAAAACCACCGAGACATTTTCCTTCTGGTCAACGAAGAAACTCTCAGCTTTCGCGGGGAGAGACCTTATTAGATTAGTTAACCAAAAAATCAATTAAGACCTATAAGAACATATTGCTGCCCCATGACACTGCATTCGGCTCATCTTATTACTAATCCATATATCTGTCCAAACCTGTATATTACCGAATAAAAAGCCTTTTATCTGTTGGGTTTGCAACAAACCCAAATAGTGCCTTTATATTTGATGCCGGAAAAAGAATCATCAGTCGCACAAATTATCATATAACCAGACGCAACATATANAAAAAAAAATCCCAAAAAAAAAAAAAAAAAAAAAAAAAAAAAAAAAATGCAACCAAACCAGAAAGCAACAGTCAGAAACAATCATTTGACCAAAGCTGAGACGACATGGATTCTCAAGCCACCAATCAGACCCCCTTTTAGCCGTCGAATCAAACTATACATATTCCTTCCTTTTGAAACCATACTTACCAATTACCATGCTTGTAATGTGCAGAATATCAAGTCAGCCATGAAAGTTACTGTAGAAACCCTCAACTTCTGAAGTAGTCCTTAGTCAGAGAGGACTCGTTCCCTTGACTTTTATCGGAAATGATCCTACTTTGACGATGTCATCAGCCAGAGACCCCGTAACCTCTTCAGAAGACTCTGACTTGTTGTCAGAGCTGAGAGAAGGGGCCGCTTTGGACTTGGTTTGAGTCTCGCTAAAGCTGGTACCAGCAGACGGTTGAATGGTGAGAGAACCAATCTTCAGAGTGGAAGGAGTAAAATCTTCTCTAGCTTCCTCTGTATTGCTCTTTCCACCCCCATCTGAGTTTTTTACCTGCAAATCTTCGGTCTCTGCAGAAGTCACTGAAGGTTTCTTGATGACATCCTCGGACATTTTCTTCCTTCTATCAGAAAAGTCCGATTTCGGCACAGGAAATGGGCTGCGAAATGTCCTAAATGGAAGTCTAGCTCTCTCTTCCTGCATGAGTCTCTGACGGTTTTCGTAGTACATAAAATCATCTAATAGCGAAGTCCTTTCCCTGTGATTTTTGAAGAGTTTTAGCACCTCGAGTCCTTGTTTCAGCATTATCTGTACATAAACGAGAGTCATAAGATCAAGATTGCAGATATCATAAAGTCGAACAGTCAAATTATCGGAATCTGATCAAACTCACCTCTTGAGTGTCTCGGCTGTTGGTCACTGGCTTGTTCTCATTATTCTGTAATATAATGTGCCTGAAGTAGCTATTTGGAATATCTTTAATGATGTGCCATTTGACAGGAAAGCTTCCACTCCATTTGTCTTGCTGCCAAAAATCCATGTCTCGGCCGAAGGAAACTGGACCGGTCATCTCAGCCACGCCACAGAACAGACCACTGGCATTGACCTAAACAAGGGAAACATCACATCAGCATAAATGCAAAAATATTAGCATGAAGGACAAATAGGAAGAGATGGACTCACAGAAAAGCATAAGAAAATAGGGCATTCACAAGACTTCTCAGTGGCAATTCTCTGAGCATCTTCATATGCACTCTGTAATTTCTTGTTCCCATGCAGTGTTGACGACCAGACACCGTATTTGATGCTCTTGTGAACATCATCTTCACTATACGATTTAATCACAAAAAGCTTTGCATTGCTGTAATCGATTCTGAAATCCTCTCTGTTATATTGATCAGGATTTATCACAATGTTTCCTTCCGCATCAGCATTTCCAGCTTTGGTTGTATAAGCTTTGACAACTAATTGATTTCTTGATCTTCTCGTTCTTGGACCCTTTTGTTCTCCCGTATCTGGACTTCCAGTTACATCTCTGCCCTCATACATCTTTGGGCGAGGCTTGTAACTATTTGAAGCAATGGATGAAAACCCATTAGCAACGTCTTGTTGCCCATAAGACAAGAGTCTGCTACCGGAAACATTGTCATCAGTAGCAGCTCGTCCCTGGAAATACATACACAACACCAGAATCAACAAACTAATCCTAGTAATGCAGAAATACAAGAGCATGTCAGTACTGAAGTTTCAGTCATCACCATTCACACTTGTCATTTTCCTCCAACTCCTTAACCTCTTATTGCCAATTTTCAAACGAAAGCAGTATCACAAATAATTTTATACGAGAACTCACCTGGAGAGAATGTGAGGAAGCTGGAGTAGTAAAACTTTTGGGAACTCCTGGCTGTTTGTTCTCCTCGGTGTTAGGCCTTAGCTTCTCATAGGTCCTTCCCAAAGAATTTACTGTAGAAGGTTTTGGAGCAGTTTTTGGGAGCCCGACAGTTGCTGAAGCATTTCTCTCCTTCGATCCTCTTCCATCAGATTGACCACCATTGGCTAAGCCTAAATCAGTCCCTACCAAAGAGTCTGCTGAACTACTCGGGACATTACCAGGGTGCATAACGTATTGACCGTAAGTAGGTGAAGATGCAGCATTTTCGTAGGGAGGAACTGAGTAATATTGTTGGTATCCAACCAAGGAAGAGTCAACGCCTACTGAAGCACCTGGTATGTAAGGATTGTAGGGATTGTAAGGAGCATATCCATAACTTGGTGCATAGCAGACATAGGGAGAATTTTCATTCTGCCCACCCTGACGACACAAAAACTAGAATGTTAGAAGAGAAGAAAACAGTAACAAATAAATGGAAAGTTTCTCAATATAACGACTGTGAGAGAGAGTTCTCGCACCATGAATTGGACCTCTGAACCATTACCATCTACACCGTAAACAACCTGTTGGTTCCCCCATTCTACAGACGAATCATAACCTGAAAAAAAAAGTCCATAAGATTAGGACTTTGTAACCCTGAACACCTCAGTGATAAGTAAACTTCGTGAAGCCTCTAACAACCTGTACAATAATAAGCCGGATAATACATGCTCTGGTCAATGACAACATCAGGGGCTCCGGTATACATTGCTTCAACACACCTAAAATTAAATGAAAAAAAAAAAGTCAAAACATGAGACTTCCATGACCATCGTTTATCAAATGCAACATCCTGAAAGCCTAAAACAGAATTTTCAATGAAAATACAAAAAACAGAATAAAGAAAAACCAGTAAGGCAACAAAACCATTCTATAAATGTGATACCGAAGATTCTCTTGCAAAGCAATTAGAAAGCAACATTTTACCAAATACATCAAAATCTCGAAGAGAGCCCTAAAAGTGTAGCGGAAAATGCTAGACTGACGGAAACCTAAATTCAACTAAAAAGAACACCAGTGAAATCTTGAACAGTTCAAATGCGAAGATACAGAACTGTTAAATAGCGATATACGCAACGAAAAGCACAGAAGCTTGCCCAGGCGTGAAATTAAACTGCAGAACGGAATCACAGATATAAAAGCAGAGAAACTGTAGCAGAAATTTGATAGAGATACCAGAAATTTGGGAGAATCAAGTCACACTTGACCTAAACAGTTCGTCGAATGAAAAAAGAATTGGGTAGCGACAAAGAGCGAGCCAAGTTAGGAGAGCGAGTTCAGCAGAGATACTTGGAACAATATCTGCCGAATCGAAACCCTAACACTGAGAGGAGTGAGAAAGAGAGAGCGAAACGAAGAAGACGAAAAGATTCGCTGAATGAGAGAAAATGAAATTAGAAGAAACCCAGGAGACGCGCAATCACAGATTCTACGGTCTACTGCTCACTAAACACAATACGCAACGTTTTGATCCAAGGATCCAATAATAGAGAAAGTCGATAATACCCTTGACTTTAACCCAAACTACGAAGTTATTTATTACACGGTCTGCATGCCCCTTATTTGTAATTCTGTGGTTTAAGAGCAATTGTTTGTTCCGACCAAACCAAAAAAAGCAATTGTTTGAAACCTGAAACGGTAAATAACAGTAGTTACTGGCCAATTTTGTGTGGCCTACATTATCCGAAATAATACATCCATGGAAATTGGAAACCACTAAAAAGAAAATTAAGCGCATAAGACTGAAATTTCGATACAGTACACAATTTTCTTATAGCCAAAAATCTATCCATGGGGCCATATACTTTTCATCTAATGCCTCAGAAGTCAAGTCTCACAGAATACGGAACGCCAAACTGGCTCAGAAATCACAACACACACACAACAAGATCATAATCGCATCAACGCACTTGGGGCATAGAGAACAGTGTAGTCTAATGTTTAGTGGCACTTGGAGAAGAAACTTGTGTATTCAGGAAAAGCATTGAGAAAGGTTGAGATAACTTCAGAGGGTACAAGGTTTACTACTTTCTGCTGATGCTTCTCCATTAATGATAAAACCAGTTTCTGCGGATCGATTTCACCCAAAGAACCTGCAAAAGTATGAATGTAAAAACTTTTAAAATCTCTATGAGCAATGAGTTGTTGTATATCTTACTGTGAAGCAAAAACTTACCCAAATCAATCTCACGCTCTTCATCTTCTTCATCCACCTCTTCAATCACTACACCATCCTCCAATGCCGCTGCGGCTTTAGCATACCTTTCCAGAAATTCTTCCTCCGTTTCGTCACATTCCTCACTCTCAGAATCCTGTTAAAAGGCACGTGATGAGACAACTAAGTTGGGAAGCAATAAACGGCTACAAGATCTGATCCAATGCTGTTTTCTTGAAACCGACAGTTCTAATCTACGGTGCTTATGGAACAGCGAACTGATTCCTCAATTGAATTTATAATTTTCAGATGGCACCTTCCTGTTTTAGGCAGAGAAAATAGCCCACAAATATAATTTGAATGTACATTAATATTGAGTAGTAGCAATCAAATTACCTCGTCATTTGAATCAGCTTCTTCAGATTCTTCATCTTCTTCAGGTTCTCCATCAGCTTCATCATCCTCTGTTTCTTCATTCGCTTCCTTTAGCCTCTCAGAAGCCTCCATCAATGAAACAAAGCACTGCCTTGCCAAATCATCAGCTGCATTCCCATGCCTTGCATCTAAAAGCTGCTCGATCACCTTAACTAGCGTCATCACTGGAAACAAGCCCTTTTTCAGTCTACGCCATGTGCTTAACAGTAGCTACTATATAAAGAAAACCTTAGAAGATCATGAGACCAGTTGCATAAAACAGAGGTTTAACTCATGAACTGTAACCATAAGTTTGATAATTATGAATCATCAGAAGACAAAAGAAAATTTATCTACTCACCATACAACTTAACTTCCGATGCTACTGAAGAACTGGCATCAAACAAAACCGAGTATGAAAATGCCAAGGAAGAGACCCATAACTTGAACCCTCCAGACGTTGCTTTCTCTAAAACGCCTTCCACAATATCAGAATAAGACATATAGCATGATGATATTGCTAGTAAAAGAGGCCTCCACAGAGAAGAGGGCTTCTCGCGCAATTTTAGAAAATGGGAAAAGGCTGCATCACTGAAGAGCATTGCCAATGATTTTCCCATTTCTTCAATATCAGATGAGTAGTCTGGTACATGTAATAAAGTGTGGACACAAGAACAAGCCCTCCTTGTGGCAGACGGGTAGTCAAGAATGGCTTTGTTGACAAATGAACCAATCAATTCAACAACAGATTGCGGACGGGTTGGCATGGCTGGAAGTGATGGCATATCTCTGAAAAGTAAACTCCTAAAACCATATTTGTTGTTTATACTCACAACTTCTTCTATGCAGTCAAAAACTGATAAGTCCTCCGACTCTTCCCAACCATTCCAGCTAGCAAGAATACCAGCCCAAACTTCGAGTAATTCAGGTACTCTGAGCTCCACGAATATATTGCAATTAGAAGAAGCAATCACCATGAACCGCAGAATCGTTGAGAAGTGATCGACACATGAAGTCGGAGGCACATCTGTTCCCTGAATCATACGAAGATAAAAGGCAGAACAAAATCCTAAAATTAAAACAGTATTTCTATGTTCCATGCAGGCTTTTGACTGGTTTCAATTTCTGCTATTTCCAGTGCAAAGTAGTAGCGCTTAAAAATATCAGAAAGGGATTAGAGTAAGACAGAATAACTACCAGCCATGCGTGCTGTAAAAGTGTTGACAAAGCTTTGCTGATGGTGCCTTGACCAGTAAGCCATATTTGAGTCGCTTGATTATTCTCGTCATCCGCTTCAGGCTTAGAACTTTCATAAGTTTGAGCCATTGTTGCTAATGTCTCAAGGCCACCTTGAACAGCCTAAGTTGAAAAACAAATAAGATGTTATAAACAAGAAGGTTGAACAGTGAGTTGTAATGTCCAATAATGATAGTCAAAAGTTCACAATACCTAAACCAAGAACAACAGGATTTCTACAAATATTTTGGTCTAGTTCAGAATCAGGATGTCAAGTGCGTGTGAAAAATTAACAAGATGTGTCAATATTTTTACTTTCCAGCATGAGGACTACATTCTGTTGCCTTTGGTTTAAATTTGTTGAAGTTTCAGGAAGTAAACACACCTGAGACCACGAATCTTCACTAGGATGCATAAAGTTCAACATATTAATAACAAGAGAAGAGATGATGTAAGGAATATGTGTGGCCATATCTTCACTTCCGGACTCGACCACGGATTTGAGAAGCTGAAATAAAATGCTATCCTCGTCCTCAGCCTTGCCAATCCTACCAATAATAATCTGAAGAAGCGGCAACCATTCAGGTGGAAGGTACTCATTCTGAAGAGAACAAACATATTCTTTGAGTTAGATATGATAAACCATCACTTTGAGCTACGAGGGGCGTTATTTAGATACGTGCTGACTTACTTCGATGAGTGAACCTAATCCACCAGCAGCTGAAACACGCACTGGGTAATATGAGATCTCCCCCTGATCTGGCATTGCTAGTGCCTTCAGTAGAGAGGAAAAAACATATGCACTCATCTCCTGAAAGCACAAAGCAATTAATCAGTTATGTGATCATTACAAGTGATATGTTAAAATTTTAATCAGTGACTAAAAAAATTTTACAGCATCAAAAAAAGAGTATACACCTCAGGTAGGCAGGATGCAAGCTCTCCAAGTACCCAGTTTGCAGATGCGACCAAGTAAGGTGAACAATCAGGTGTAGAATAAATCGGTAGCACACGGGTGCGAAAAAAAGATGCCACATACTCAGGATTTTGTTCTTGGATAAACTGCAGTAAAAGGACAGCCATCTTAATTCTATTTTTACCAATTAATGCTCAATCAAAACAAACAAACCCAGTTTGCTCACCTCTTGCAGGCCACCATATGCCATTAGGACACCAAAATAACTGATGTATCGACATAGCAACAAAGTCAGCTAATTCACAAAGTAATAGCGAATGAAACGAGAAAATACTAAAGTGGAAGAGAGCAATTAACAAGAAGCATTTCCAACCCGAAATCACATCTTCAAAATGTTGAACAGTTGTCATAAGAAACATGATATTATGGATGACCAACTTGCAAAACGAGTTTTTAAATTTCCGCCACAAGAACATGTTTTCTAATAGTTACTGCAAGCATTAACTTAATGTTTCTCTTCGCGTCAAACAAACATGTACCTACTGCTCAGAGCTAGCGAAAGATTTTCTTTGATTCAGTAGACGTTTGCCATAAGTTTTAGTGGAGTTAGACTCGGAAGTCATAAAAATGTATAGGAACTCACGCTGCTGAAGTACCAGCATCCAGTATGTTACTCTTCAAAGGAACAGGAAACTTTGACAAAAAGGGAAGCACCAGTAGATCTCCCATGCATCTTTGGTCACTTCTTCTGTTCTTTTCACCTTTCTTCCGCTTACATGCAGCTGAGGAAGCTTTATTTGTAGTAGATACAGGTGGTCCCTAAGATATGAATCACAACCTATAAGAACCTATAAAAATTGCTGAAATATGTAACTGAAACAACAACAGATTCATTACCTTTGACATGGCAAGGACACCAAGTAAGTTCATAGCACTTTTCCTGGCTGTGAACAAGTCTTCCCTCCACCCAGAAATTTCTTCCTGAAAAACGAAAGGATCTTATTCTAGCTTCTGAACCATAGGCATGTAAAGCATTACGTGTAGAGAGAGAAAGCGAGATAAGTTGCCATACTAGTTCAGAAGGAAGGTTTTTCCTTATGAATTCATCCGCATCTTCTTCCCACTCAGATAAGTCCTATTTGCAAATCCAACCCAGAAAAATCAATTAAGTTTCTGAAATCAGAGCCTGGTCGTAAGAAATGCTTGCAACACAGATTACAATTTAAAGAAGGAGTACCCTCTCATTCAGCATCAGGGCTGGAAAGATTGCGGAGTCCAACAAAAAAGAAAAATGGGGTGAAAGTAGTCTCCATCCCTGATTCCAAGATACCAAATATTAGTCTTCAGAGACATTTGATAATTTTATTTTGCTGCAAACATTCTAACAACTTACAGGGCCGATTTCCATGATGCGTGAAATTACATCAAAAGCAAGTGATATAATTCTCTCAGTTAAACATCCAAGCTTCTGCACATGATAGTAGGCACTCATAGCATTAGATCGAGAAAAATAGTAACATTTTGATAAGCAGCAGTAATTTTCGTAGTAACAAATTAAGAATCAAATATTGATGGAAACTTATCAGTCACTAACAACCAATCTGAATAGCTCAAAAAAGGCAGCTCGTAAGAATGATTTGAAAGCTTTAACAAACTTGAAAATTCAATACATACACTGATGTTTGAGCTATGTTTGACAATCTTCATTGAACAGTCTGCTATTTCTGGCACCAACCTGCATAATATAGATACATTAGGAGTGTGAAATAAGCCTTGCTAAGAGGGATTTGAGGTGTTTGCATACTTGTCAGAGTATTTTCTATGTCTGCTAACAAGTGTGCCAAAGAGGAGCAAACTTCTTTTTCCAGCTTTCAACCTTATCAGATACCCATCAGAAGGAGTCACACTCCAATCAAAACTTAAAGAATCTAGAATTCTGATCATATCCCGACAAAGGGAACTGAGCAGGGGAGACAAAGCAGATGGCATATGGGACTTCACCTACAATACTAAACACCCTTAACAAGACAAGCATAGTGGATAGTAGTATAGTATGAGGAAACATGATAAACTACAATAACAAACAACAGCAGTTTCTATCACCGAGACATGCAATAACATTTCTAGAAACTTAATCCATCTGCAATATAAACTTAAGGTGACTTACTGAAAAGTATAGGCATTTGCAAATGATGAGGAGTGTCTTTTCCATTTCCAGTTCACCACATTCATGTGTTGTAAAAGCCTGCTTCAGAATCATACAATATATGAATGCTAATTGCGATCCAAAGAGCAGATATATCTTACATAAAGTTGTGAGCCGATGAAGAACAAGAAAACACCCAGGAATAACCTTGTCAATGAGACGATGGAATACTGACACCAAGGGCACAAGAATTTCTTTCGTGATACTCTCCAGTTGTTGTGGTACCGGCTCCTTGGCAAGTTTTGGTTGCAAAAAATACTGCAAAGTAAACAGACTTCCTTAATATGTTAAATATAATTCTTCTTGCGAAAGAGAATGTAGCAAATACCTGGAAAGGCTTGACAACTGTGAGCAATACCATCAGAGCGTTTACAGTACTCCAGGTAAAGTCTGAACTGCTTATTAAACTGCTCTTCTCAAGAGCAGAACGCAGCTCTGGTACAAGTTCAGGCCATGCATTTTTCTTCACAAATTCTGACACAACAACAATGTGGAACTGGCCACAAATGAAGTAAAATGAAGGTGTGCACAAAATTAAACTAAAAGATTTAAGGAAAGAAGATGCTAAAATAAGATTTGCAACAGCTAGATGAACTAGGTTTGTTAAATATGCATACCAGTTCAAGTAAAACTTTAAGAACTGCAGGTCCAGCCCGAAGCAAAGCAAGGAGGAGCTGATCCTTGAACTCCTTACTGACTTCTGAGATTGTCCCTCCAGTCCCAGTACTCTTTCTAGCAAAATTCTTTAGATATGTTGCAGCAGCAACTCTCTGACTGGGTTTTACACTTCCTGTCAATCAAATTGCACTAGCGCATATTCAATGGCAATGGATACATACGCTGACTGAAGCCAAAAGACTCAGCCAAGACTAATTCAACCCTGTATGAAGTATTTTCTTAAGGATTCGAAAAACGACCAGCGCGATTATCAAACTCCAGCACACACAGAAATCATATGCTACACCCGAGAGGCCTACTCAATTTAGATTGTTTTAAATACGAATTAAATGAAAATTAACAGAAATTAAGTCATTCAGCAAAACTGTTGTTTGAATTGAATTTCATAATCCAACTAGAAGTAGATTTAACACAGAAAGAAAAGAAACGTTTGAATTTGGGTTCTCTTATGCTCAGAAAGATCTAAACCAAATCATAATTCAACAAATTTCGCTACCAATGTAAAGTCAATTTAACGTAACCCCAATTGTTCAATGGATTCGAGGAATCAAATCCCGAGTCTTCTTCAAAATGCCATGCTTATGAACAGCACAAACTTAAGTAGAAATCAGAAGACGAAAGAGCTTACCGGAAGCGATGGAGAGAAGACGATAAGGGAAGTGAGGATCCTCCGTAGACAGTACATCCAGAGCCCCCGTCGCCTCACGGACGGCGACGCCATCGATGGAAGTAAGCGTCTGGTCAAGAAGCTGGACAATCTGACCTGAGTCGTCGTCGCCGACGAACATGTTCGTTTATTTTTTTTTTTNCCGAAAATTTTTTTTTTTTTTTTTTTTTTTTTTCGGTTTTTTTTTTTTTTTTTTTTTGTTATTCACTGATAAATTTGGGGACATCAGTGGCGGGAACAAATTTAGGTTAAGTTTATATATTGAGGAATATTTTAATGAACTCTATAATATGTTAATCCATGTTCCAAAAATCAATCGAAAACTCATGAAATTTAATAATTTTTTTAATGTATAATTTTCAAAATATAGTATAAATATCTTTATACACAATTGCGAGACACGATGTCTTATCTAGCGATTTTCTAAGCAATTTTGCGACTCTTTCTTTAAAAAGAATTTATGTGCCATGCATATTTTAGTTACATATATGACATTTCATCAAAGTCCGTTCATATATCTTTATCGATTCTTTATGCAGCCCATTCCAAAGTAATATATTTATCAATTGTGAGTTCGAAACCCTAGTCCCCTTTATTCTTTCGTATATATATATACATATATATATATATATATATACATATATATATATATATATCATTAGGGGTTTTTTTTCCAATATATACTAGCCACCTTCCTTTTCGCCAATCACGTTTTCTATTTGGACGTATTTTCTTCCTAATATTATGTTATGCTCACAAGAGATGCTTTGATCGGTTTGTGACTACTGATTTTAGCTTAATTTTTGGTGGAGTTATTATCAGAGATCATCTTTTCAAAATTTCTCAAAAAGTAACTATTTTTATATTATTCAATAATAAGGGCGTATGGATGAGGTATTAGATATGATAAATCATAAAATACTAATTATTGTAGAATTTATTAACCTTTTAAGTTTTTTTATGTTTCAAATTAGCTTATTAAGTATTAGATTGTCTTAGATACATAATAAATGATATTTTAATGTAGAATATATTAAATAATTAATTTTTTAGAATTTGTGTGAAATCTTTAAACATTATTTAGAATAGAAAAAATGTATTATAAGATTATTTTTTAGTTTAAAGATCCAGTTGTAGTTGATAAAAAAAGTTTGAGATATGTCCAAAATAACTTTTATGAACAAAACCCATAGGAGGCTAATAATCCATTTATACAATCATTTTGCAGTTTTGTCAATAAATCTCAGTGTATTGGATTGGCAATCAATAAANAAAAAAAAAAAAAAAAAAAAATCAATAAATATCTTTACTTACTTCCTAAGTTTTTAAGTAATAAAAAATAATGAAGATATATTATCATATTAGAGATTATTGTGTATATATAAAGATGTGTGAGATGCGTAACATAATGTATTACACATTTTGGAGAGATTAACGTGAAGATTTTGGCAAGGGCTCGTCAACCACACCTACGTTATTACCGTATAATATTCAGGCCGGTTAGTTCTGAGCTAGCTTAATTATGTCTTTTAGTATTCAGTTTATAATTTAATTGACCAATTTATATGTTTTGCTTTTTGAAAAAAAAAAAAAATGTTTCAAACTTTCAAATATGGTCTGGTGTTATAGTGTTAATTTGAAAAGGGACCTATTGTCTAACCAGTTAGAAAATATAATATACAAGGAACATAGAAATGACATTACATTAAAGTTATAATATTTTTTTTAAAAAAACGGAAGCATATGTATTAAGTTATTAACATATTCTTTTTCATGTAATAACTTAAAATTTGATTAATATCGTCTTTCTTTGATAGATGACTGATACTTTGACGGAAAGCAAAAGCGTAGAGATGCCAAGAGATGATGGATTTATCCTCAGGTGAGTAACTATTGTTTCACCAAGAATTGATATATCTCGAAGAAGCAATATTTTATTTATTCTAACAAGCTAACGTCATATATGTCTTAACAATTTTGGATAAATTAATTAATGACAGGATGACCTCGCAATTAGTATACTCCCTCGTAATACATTCATTTCTCATGCGCACAATGCTTTTGCAATTTACTTATCCAATCCCAAAAGAACTTCATCGTCAGTACCTATCAACCAAAATCTTGTGTTACATGGTTTACTGTCATCTTGTTATAGAAGAGATATCATGGAGAAGGTCTAAAAACCCATTGCCGCAAGAAGGCCTCATACCTTATGTCGCCCATCTGCTGGGATTTGTTTTCCTTGTCACGTGCATGGTCGTTACAAAGTCTATTACTCTTCCTTTCATTTATTTTGCGATACCCTTTATGTGTTGGCTTCTTTTGGTGTATTTTCTCCATGGATGTAGAATTCATGATAAACTCCCCTCAAAATTGATGTAAACATATATAATTATATATGTACTATTTCTCCAACTTTTTAGAATTGATGTATTTTTTAAAAGTATATTGATCAAAACACATTTTGATAGGGTTGGTACGGATAAGGAACGGGCAAAATAACCGAATTAAATTGAAAAATTCCGATCCAATTAATTTGTTTAGATACCTAATTGAATCTTCAACTTCTATAAACAAAACGGAATCGTCCGACCAAATATCTAAATATCCAAATATCCGAAAAATATATTAATTCACAGATATTTTATTTTAAGGCTAGGTATGTTTAGATATACTTTATAATGACAATAGAACTAGAATAAAATAGATTTATCAAAAAATTACAGAATGACACACCCAAAATGAAATAAACTACAATGACACACATTTAAAATACATTTGGATATTTACGAATACTTTTGTATAATTAGCAACTAGGAGGGATTAGTGTTCAATATGGCCCAATACAAAAGTAAAGAGACAAAAAGTTAATAAAATCGTGAATGTAACCTAGTTTGCTTTCTGGTTTCGTCATCTTGTTGGAGTTTGCTGACGAGAGAGATAAATCACAGATCCGCCTTGGATTAATTGTTGCCTTCTGGTGTTGGAAAGGATGGCATCAAAATCGACATGTGGTGGCGTTCTGCGTCCATTGGCGGGATCGTTCAGATATTATCCATACACTCCAGGGTCAATATAATGCTTAGAGAGGTTTCTCGGTCACTCAGGTTACAATATTGACTCTTGTTGTTGTATTCTTTTTTTGCAGGTCGGTCACCAGCAAGGAGGACATGAAACAAGAGGTTGTACGACTAGGAGTTGAGTTCTCCATCTATGTAGCTGAATCCATGTTCTTGTTGTGTGATGACATTCATATTATGTTAGAGTTCTGCTTTAAGTTATGGAGAGGTGTAATCCCGTACTGTAATCCCGTGCTAGAAAGGCTGCTTCGTGTAATTCATTATGTCTACGTCAAAGATATCAAACCCAAGAATGGAGTGTATCGAGATGATGGCAACTCGGTCCAATGGGAATTGATCAGAACCACTTGGGAGGAGTTTGCTGACGGAATCATAATTTTGCATCGCCTAGATATGGCTGTCAGAGAAAAAGTTATATGCTTTGAGGATCGACTAATACCTTCAGCTATTGCAAAATTTAAGCAACAAGTGCTGAAAAAGCTAGAGTATAAATTGAGGTCAGCAAAAGATGTCTCAGAGGCCAACGGTTTTGCGAGGGAGAGTATAGAGTCTAACATATCTGACTTGTGGAAGTCTCTCTTTGATGAAGACGCAACATCCAAGGAGATAAGGAATACGATTCATAGTGACCTGTTTACGCCTCTTTTGGGAAAACCGGTTCCTAGCGAGATACTAGCACTGCCCACTTGTTCTCCTTATATTCTAGGGTATGTGTATTATTAATTACTTTGAGAATTTTTCATACTCACGGATTACAAAATCTTCATGGTGACCTATTTTTTGCAGGAAAGATTTTGCAATGCAGGAGCTGAAAGAAGAGGTTGTGCGACTAGGAGTTGAGCTCTCCCTATATGTTGCTGAGTCGATGTTCTTATTGTGTGATGACATTCGTACTATGTTATGGTTCTGCTATAGGTTATGGAGCAGTGCAAGAAAGGGTGTGGCTAATGAAAGTCTTGTCATGGATAAGCTGCTTCTTGTTATGCATTATATATACAAAAAACATATTGAACCGAAGAATGGGGTATACGCGAATGATGGCAACACCTCGGTCCAATGGGAATTGGTCAGCACGATTCGGGAGAAATTGGCTACTGGATTTATGGTTCTCCATTCCGTTGTCGTCCTCCGCGAACTAGGAGGAAGATATAGCCGAAAGCTTACGTCCTTTATCGAAGAAAGGGTGAAGCAGATAGAGGACAAGTTGTGGTGTGCGAAGGGTGTTTCGCAGGTGAATGGGTTTGCGAGGGATGAGATAGAGTCTAGCATATTGGACTTGTGGACGACTATCTATGACAAAGAAGCTAAGGAAGCTACACTGACCTTGAAAGTTATAAAGAAAGAGATTCTTAGAGACTTGTTTCTCCCTCTACGTAACGAAGTACTACCACATTAGTGACTAGGTTTTTTCTTATGGTATAAGGTAATTTCAGTTATGGATGTTTCTGTTAATTTTCAGTTGGTTAATAACTTAAGAGAATAATATTCATGAAGTTGCCTTCTATCTTCTTTTTGAAATGAACCAAATAGTCTGTCTATACACTGCAAGAACCATCAAAAATACAACACTGCTTTTTTATGTCGGTATGACTATTTTTGGAGCAAAAAAAAAAAAAAAAAATGTCTCGAGTAAAGTATATTTTGTAGCTAAATGTAGGTATGTTTATACAAGTTTATCACTAGAGTTATTGCTAAAATATCCCATCTTTTGTCTTGACTCGACTACATTTCATTCCAGTCCTCATCCGATGTTTCGTTATCCTCCATGCTCTCATCCTCTTCTGAAGCAGAGCAGTCTCCAGTCCCTCCAGGAACTAATGACAGAAAAGTAATATAAGTAAGGAAAATATTAGATTTGGTTTCCAAAAAATAACAAAAAAATATGATTTTTACCTTAACAGTCGGTATAATCACTCTGGGATGATCAATCTCATGGTCTTGACCTTCGTTCTCCACATTAACATCCTCTTCACCATTTTCTTCCACATCATCTGCATCATTCTCACCCCCATGAATCTGCTCATTATCTGCATCATTCCCACCCCCATGAATCTGCTCATTCTCTTCTTCATCTTCATTATGCTCATCTTCAACATTATTTCCATGCTCTTCTCCATCAGACTCTTCTAAGTCTACATCATTCCCACCCCCATGAATCTGCTCACCTTCTTCATCAGCGTTCTGCTCATCTTGGCCTTCTTCAACATTCTGAGCAACTCCATCAGCATTCTGAGCCACTTCATCGATAGCTTGAGCCACCTGAACAACATATGCGTGAGGAAGAACGTGAAAATTGTTCACCCCTAGATCTACATCTAAATCCACCAAGTCTGCAAACACTTCTGCGTCATCTTCATTAACCGGAACATGAGCTTGAATGGCCTGAAGTTCTGCATGTTGTCCCTGAACAGTTGGAGGTTCTGCTTGTTGTCCCTGAACAGCTGGAGGTTCTGCTTGCTGTCCCTGAACAGCTGGAGGTTCTGCTTGCTGTCTCTGAACAGCTGGAGGTTCTGCTTGTTGTCCCTGAACAGTTGGAGGTCCTGCTTGCTGCCCTTCTGCATCAGTCCTTTGTTTGATATGAAACTACAAAATAAGAATGAAATATCGAATGAATACTATAAGTTCACAAGCTTATACAACCACAAAGTTTCAGGGAGACAATTACCAACAAGCGTTCAACTATTGTTCTGCACAACTGGTACCGAAGTTTACTATACGCATCAGTGTAATCAGTTACAAGCTTTTTGAATTCAGCACGGTGATCCAGAGATGGTGAAGCCATGTTATCCGGAGCAGAATGATTACTACTCTCAACATTTGGATCTCTTTGTTGAGCGAGGTGTGACTAAGAAAGAAACAATCAGCAAAGTATGAAGATAGTTGTGCTGCAAGTAAGATAATGGCAGGGCACAAGTTTCAAGAAGATTTACCATCAAGAGATTGCATGTTTGAAGGCAGCTAGCGAAATCTCCTTTATCATACTCCATTAAAAGTAGATCAGTTGTAGCAAGAAAGTCCATTGAAGAACTGTGTATAACAACAAGGGACCATCTTATAAAGAATGACCAAACTCTTTTTAACACAGATGAAACAAGTGAAACTAGCCATACTCAATACTAAATGCAAACAAGATCGGTATGACAAAAATGACTTTCTTGGTATTTTTTTACTTGTGCAAAAGCACAGATGCTATACACGAACAAGACCCTAAAGAGAAATGATTAATCTTGGCAAACTATAGAAAAAATCTTTCTCCAGGCTCATACACAAAAAAAATCACTGTTTTACTGTAGAATTTCTTGGAAAGAGAAATAATTGTTGTTCCCAAAACCTAGAGCGATAAAGAATGAAAAAAGAAATCAAAAAGTTGAGAACTCACATTCCTTGGTTCTCGGATTACTTTCTCGGGAATGAAGTAAGCTGGTGCAAACAGAAACCAGAGTTTATCAAAGAAAAATCAAAAAGAAAGATCGAAAGATCACAGAAAGGGAACTTACTTTCTCGGATTACTTTCTCGGATTACTTTCTCGGCTATAATGGAGAATGAAAAAAGCTTCTAAAAACAGAAAAGTGAAAGAGAGTTAAGAAAGAGAGTATGAGTTTTTTATCAAAGAAAGATTGAAAGATCGTGGTTCAAGGTTTTTCGTAGAAAAACTTACTTTTCTTCTCAGATTATAGAGAGCGCTGCAAAGAAGAAAGTGATTGGGAATGAGAGAATATAAAGACCAAGAAAATTAAGAATTTTTCTCGAATTAATTTTTTTAAAAAACCTCATTTAAGTGTTTGAAGCAAAATTGCTTGCACAACACGTTTGCAATTCTAACCTTAGTGCCTTATGAGCACCGGGCAATCTCAATAACAGACCACATATCATTTCCACCATGCTGATCAAAGCATTTCATGTAATCTGCTGAATCAACAAATCAAAAAGGGTCGACCAAATTTTTGTGCACCAAAAGATGGGGTTAACAAGTCTTCGAAATATACCTTAGTGTTTCTCTGTGGGTTCTAATGCTGGACCACTAGTGGCTCAGTTATATGTGCCTTTAAGGTTACAATTGCAAAAGCAGGAGAGGTGATGAAATGTAGAGAGATCTGAAACAAACCTAAGTTTGGGATCAAATTGATTGCTCTGCAATTCTCTAACAGAAGGGCTTTCCTGATTTGGAGTCGCCGATGCCTCCTTTTCCATCGCCGATGCCTCCTTTTCCATCGCCACCATCCAGTAGAACCCTTCGAATCATCGCACACGATCATGATGCCAATCTCAAAGCAGCTCTCTTTCGGCCGCTCCTATCTTAATCGCCAAAATCAGATCGACGAATACCCTTGCTCATTCAATCCATATACATGCAGTATTTGGTTCCAATTGATATGGATTTGGGCTGTTAAAAAAATGGGCTTCCGGGCTTGACTGTTGTTAGTCGTGTGAACATGATTTAAAATTTTAGATAGTCTTTATAATATTGTGTTTTGTGCATTGGTACATATAGTGTCATGTAGGTAATTTGGTTTAGTATTATTGAATTTGACCCCATTACTTGGGTTCGAATCCTTGTGTTGCATATTTTTAACATTTTTTTTCCAGTGTTGCCCCCTATAGAATTAAATGCTGGCTCCGCCACTACTCCCGACGGTGCTAAGACCTTTAGTGGTGTAGACACTCACTGCCGACATTATTTCCGGAGCTTCCAAGCGTCTTGAGGGCACCGCTGTCGACTCTCGCGGCCGTCGATCTATGACAAAGAAGCTAAGGAAGCTACACTGACCTTGAAAGCTATAAAGAAAGAGATTCTTAGAGACTTGTTTCTCCCTCTACGTAACGAAGTACTACCACATTAGTGACTAGATTTTTTCTTATGGTATTAAAATTGGATGTATGGTAATGTATATATTCATCACTTTCGCACCATACGTGGTTTTGTGCAATATGTTTTATTAATTGGTTTGAAAATATACTTGATCGATGAATATAAAATCTTGTGACAAAAAAAGGAAATAAAGGGTTATTATAAAGTCTACAAATTGTAGACTACAATCATCTAAACCAAAGCTACATCTAAGCTCACTTATGCTTTGCAGCCAATCACACAATTTGAATGTTTTTTTTATATCATAAGGTAAAAACCATATGTTGAAAATATACTAAAGGAATCAATTTCTGAAATACTCAAAGTGGTTTCATAAATGAAGATTATGCAACAGTAAAAGATGTCTCGTTAATACATAAAACTTCTTTCGACCAACAAACATTTTCTGTTAATCTTCTTGACTTTCAACTGTGGTACAAAATATCATAAATTAGTTTACAGACAGACTGTTACTGATTTCAAGGATTACCAATTTCTGATGTAGTATCTATGGAAGGTTGCTATGTGTGGAGGATGATTTGACAACTACCCATAATAAAGAACAGTATAGGTACAACTAATCTTTTAAAAACTGTATAATGTTTTGCATAATTTTTGTGAGAAAAACATATCAATTATATTTCAATCATTTTATAAAAATCAATCAAAGTTAAGATATGTCATTAAATTTATATTGGTTAATGAAACGACATACATTTGATATAAAGAGACTAAACCCACAAGCGCTAGTGTATCCATTAATCCATGGACAACATATGTATTTTCTACTCGACTAACAAAGCAAGAAAAATTACTAAAAATAATATATACACACAACAAGAAAAAAAAAAATTCTTATTGTATTGTTGTGCCCATCCCCGGTTCCTGTTTGCTTGAGTCTGTCTCGGCACGTCCGGCCTGGCATCGGTTTAGTCCTCTTTGAAAGGTCTAGCATGCCAACAAGAGAAGCGCAAAGTCTTAATTTCCGAAGTCCCTTGAATCTAAAGGAGGACAAGAAGGGTTGTTTGCTTTCAAGTTTTGTCGCAAAGTTTGCTTAGCTTTAGCTCTTGGGTTGGACTGGTTTTGATGTTTGATTCACCTTGGTTTCTTTGTCCCAGGTATTGAGCTTTTGTTTAGTCTTGGTTGTTATTGTCTTTTGTTTGGACTGTATATTTTTGCCTCCTTTCCCTCAAGCTTTGGTGCTTTAGGATGTGGTCTCTGTTTTTTGTTTTTGTGTTTCAAAAGTTGTATCACTTACTGTAACTCTTGCTGGTTTTACCAAGTTATTAATATACATCAGTTGACAAAAAAAAAAAAACAAGAAAAAAAAAAATTCAAGGTGATATTCAAATTAATCTATCTAGAAAAAATAAATTAACATATATACCATAATGGTTTAAAAGTTTTAAATTATAACTTTCATAAACCGGCCTTGAAGGTACAAAAAGGGAAAGAGAAGATTGCATCAAATAGAAACGTTAAGTTAGAAAACAAAAATGACTGGACTCATCTTCTTGTTCTTCATTTCCTTCCTCTACACAGTAACAATTTCAAGAGCAACAACATCATGCCGAACAACCTGCGGCAACATCCCAATAAACTACCCATTCGGGATCGACCAAGGTTGTGGATCTCCCCAATTCAAAGAAATGTTCAATTGCTCCACAGATCTGTTCTTCCTCACTCCTTCGGGTAGCTACAAAGTCCAGAGCATCGATTACGACAAGAATACGATGGTCGTTTTCGATCCGGCCATGTCCACTTGCTCGATTCTTCAACCTCACCACGATTTCAAAATGTCCGATATTCAAAACGTTATCATTAGGCCCTCGTACGACACCGTTTTCGCGTTGGTTAACTGTACCACGAACTCTCCGGTTTATAATCGGTACCGGAATCTTTGTTTTAATGCCGCCGGTCACTCTTGTGACGAGCTTTATAGCTCTTGTGCTTCGTTTCGTATCTTCAACAGTACTTCCTCACTCTCTGGTACGAATTCAATTTGTTGAAATTTCATGTGAATTTGATTCATAGGTTATACGAACATAAATTTGTTTTAGCGGAATACAATTTTTGTAGTCATTTTCCCCAAAATCTGAATTAGTGAATTTAAATTCGAATTTTTGTTTGACATTGATTTTTGCCCAAATCTTAATTTTGTGTGTATAGGTAATAGTACGAACCGTACGACGCCGTATTGTTGTTTCACTAGCTACGATACAGTGAGAGTGATGAGTATGAACATTTTGGATTGTTCACATTACACGACGGTGATCGACAATGGGAAAATGAGAGGCGTCGGGGCTTTGGATTGGTCTTACGGGATCGAGCTTTCTTATTCGGTGCCGGAGATTGGTTGTGAGCGTTGCAAGAAGTCAGGTGGTATTTGTGGTTTCGACGCCGAGACGGAGATCTTTCTATGCCAGTGTCCTGGTTCCAACAACAATCCCACGAGAGAATGTGGTAATTACTCCATCAGTCCCTCTACTTTGGGATTTAATTATAGATAGAATTTGGATTTTTTCGTCTGATCAGTCTAGTCCATTTGTATAATTGGTTATACTGCTGCAGTAAATATTTGTTACTGGTCATTCCTTGGTTGTTTGCATTAACTATTCTGCTTCACTTTCTTACAATATGGAATTCAAAAACGTTATGTGTATTTATTTTTCAATTTCAGGTGGAGGGATGACTGATCAAGGAGGCTGCATTTATAGTAACACAAGTTATACAACACTTCTTTTAGCTATGTTCATTTATTTTATCTACGTTATTTTGTGATGTATTCCTATGTCAATTTTTAAGAAATTAAATTATTAATCTATGGAACGTTTTTTTGGATTTAATACATCATTTAATTTTCAAGGCTGTGTATTTGTCTAATATGATAGTATAATTGCGTTTTTAATAATATTCCTCGCAGTTGAAAAAATATTTAGCAAGATGATATGCATGTGGACCATTCATTAATCAGTTGGTTTAAATTAATAAAGTAAAACAAATTTGAATTCTGAGATAATGATGGGCCTCATTCGCATTATTAAAGAAGTAAAAGGGTTCGTCATTAGAAAAATCAAAACTTTCTAAATTTTGAAATTTCTGTCCCCCCAATTCAAATCTGAGCTTGAGAGGCTACACAGTATTACTTCACTTGAAACTTGAAAAGCATTAATTTCATCTGCAAGCTTCTGAACAAGTTTCTTCCTCTTCCACTATGAGCCAATCGAGCGTTTGAAGTTAGTCTTCCTCTTATACTTTCCGAATCCGAGGTTCGTGCATGTTCAAAGATAGCACAAGCTTAGTGCTCTATTTAATTCATGGCCCGAAATGTTCCGAGAATCGATATGCCGGAATCCGAAGAGAACGAGTTCGCGAGCTTATCCCTCTTCTCTCCGTCGAGAACACCTTTGAATTCGATTCCGGATCCAAGTCAATTGCAGAAGACGAATCATCTACCCGATTTCGATTTGGGTCAGAAATTGGAAGGTACACGAACGCAGCAACAACGAACACTAGGTCAGGAGAAGAGTTTCGAAGTTTTTGAAGGTAGAACTGGAAATTTGAGTGGTGTAAATGATTCGAACCCTAGGATTGTTAGTCGTAATGTGAAATCTCGGTCGGAGCCGAACTCAGCTCAGAGTACGCCTACTAGGAACGGTGGTGCTAGGGTTTCTCTAGGTGGGGGTTGTGTTACCGGAGCAAGAGGTGTTCAGTGTTATAATGGAAGAGGAACGAGCTCGTTCTCGTCGAGGATTCCAAGGAGGATTTCTATGGCTGATTCTGTTTGCGTTGCGGAAACAACTCCACAATTTGAGCTTCATGAAGATCATTCGTTTTGGAAAGAGCATAATGTGCAGGTTGGTTCATTATTTAGGAGATTCTTGATAAAATTGATATGATAGGAACTTACTAATTTAGGCATTGTTCTTTATGGTGTAGGTTTTGATAAGGCTGAGGCCATTGAGCACAATGGAAAGAGCAACTCAAGGATATGGTAGATGTGTAAAACAGGAGAGTCCTCAAACATTGGTCTGGTTAGGCCATCCAGAGACCAGATTCACCTTTGACCATGTTGCAAGTGAAACAATATCTCAGGTAAAAACTCATTTGAATTTCATGTAGTACACTTGAAAGCAAACAACAGTTAGTTTCAAAGGCTTATTTTGGTGCCACGCATATATAAAAGTGAATAGTCTATCAACCTTCTTTTTATCAGATGTTATTATGTGATGTAATTACTCGAATACACTGGTGATCTATAATGTTTCTGAATGTGAATACTGTTGATTTTTTCAGGAAAAACTATTTCGTGTTGCTGGGCTGTCCATGGTGGAGAATTGCTTGTCTGGTTATAATAGCTGTGTGTTCGCCTACGGTCAGGTGAGATCACAAAAGATGACATGTTTCTGCTTGTTCGAATATCTATGGTGCAAATTTAGAAACTTAACATCCTCTCATGTAGACTGGTAGTGGCAAGACTTATACTATGATGGGAGAGATATCAGAGGCAGAGGGAAGCCTTGGTGAAGACTGCGGAGTTACTGCTCGTATTTTTGAGTATCTATTCTCAAGAATTAAAATGGTAATTACCTTACTTCCTCCCATGAATCACTGTAAGCCAACATATTCTATACTTAGAAGGTCTTTTATAACAGGAAGAAGAGGGAAGGAGAGATGAAAAACTAAAATTCAGTTGCAAATGCTCTTTTCTGGAGATATACAATGAGCAGATTACCGACCTCTTGGAGCCATCATCAACCAATTTGCAAGTAATAAAATTTTTCTTACATCACTTGATTGTTATCTATTCTTTCCATTGATTTTTTTTTGAGATAGGTCATAACCTTAAATTCCATATTTTAGCTCAGAGAAGACTTGGGAAGAGGAGTATATGTTGAAAATCTTGTAGAACATAATGTGAAAACTGTAAATGACGTTCTAAAGCTCCTACTACAGGCAAGACTTCCGTACCCTAACATTATACCAAGAGTTTAAGTGTTCAAGTACTCAACTTGAAGTTTCTGCTTTATGCTCAGGGAGCAGCAAACCGGAAGATTGCAGCAACTCGTATGAACAGTGAAAGCAGTAGATCCCACAGCGTTTTTACGTGTACAATCGAGAGCCTCTGGGAGAAAGATTCTCTAACCCGTTCAAGATTTGCCAGACTAAATTTGGTCGATTTGGCTGGTTCTGAAAGGTAGTCGGTACATTTTTCTGTGTTACTTTTGCATCATTGGCTGCTGAAATTATTTTTGTTACGTATACAGGCAGAAAAGCTCAGGTGCAGAAGGGGATCGTCTTAAAGAAGCAGCAAACATTAACAAATCCTTATCCACTCTGGGGTAATCCTATCAGATACCTGTTTACGTGTCAGTTTGTTTGCCCTCTGCTATTTTGTCAGAACTGTTTTCTGTTATACATTTCCAAGAGTCTCAAGTCTCTGGTCAAAGTAATAAACGGTTGATGGAGAAAATTGTGAAGAAACTGAATATATGCAAAGCAAGAAATATTGAAATATTGTCGCGATTTTAATATCTTAGGACAAGATGAGATGCCTACAATGTCTTATACTTTTTGCAGTGCTCTATTTTCTTTAATCTTCTTACTAGATCTTAGTAGCTACTAACACTATCCCATTAATCTGTCAATTTAGCTTAGTGATAATGTCTCTGGTGGATTTGGCACATGGGAAACATAGACATGTTCCCTATAGAGATTCTCGACTTACCTTTTTACTGCAGGTAAGACCATTAAAGCACTTCAACCTTCATTTTTATTGCAACTACATTGGAACTAACTTCAGATATGGTTTCAGGATTCTCTAGGGGGTAATTCTAAAACAATGATAATAGCCAATGTCAGCCCATCTCTTTGGTTTGTACCAATAGCCATTCTTATTTAATGGTTTTACTTAATATGTTCTGTTCTATGTATTTCTGATTATTAGTGACTTATTGCAGCTCTACAAACGAAACGCTCAGCACTCTGAAGTTTGCACAACGGGCCAAACTAATACAGAATAATGTAATTCATAATTCTTCATTTATCGCGGGTTCTTCTATAAATTTTTACCTGATGTAAGGTTGCTTCACTTTCATTTTTCAGGCTGAAGTCAATGAAGATGCCTCTGGGGATGTTACAGCACTCCAACAAGAAATAAAAAAGTTAAAGGTACTGAGAAACTGCACCTAACAGCATAATTTCCTGATTTCCTGCATATGCATGTGAAGGTGATAACAAAACTCTTTCATATATTCTAACAGGTCCAACTGTCCTCCCTTATGAAGAACCACAACTCTTGTGGGGATCTTTCAGAGTGCATAGCTTCTCTTGAAGAATCAAGATACTCTGCTACATGTGAAGTAGCAGGAGAAACAAAACAAGACAAGTGTCGCTGTCAGATGCACAACTCACTGAGAAAGAAGGTACTTTCCAGCAAATTTGTGGATATGTTGCGACTGTAATATTGAAATGACTTCATAATTGTGCACAGGTGAAAATCATGAAAGATATTATGATTGGTGCTCTCAGAAGAGAAAAGATTGCTGAAACTGCCCTTCAGAAGTCTGATGCTGAGATTGAGCGTATAGACAGCTTGGTTAGTCTTCCTACAAGGACAGTTTAATTCATATTTTATAAGGATGTAACCTTGATAGAATCATCTCATAATGCCAAAAAATATTCTATTGCGGTTTATCTTATACTTTGATCATATACTACAGGTTAGAGACATGGAAGAAGATGCTAACTGCATCAAAATAATGCTTACTCTTCCGGAAGAGAATACTGGAGAGATGGAATTCTCTACATCTTGTTCGTTGATGACAAAAGAATGTCTCACCGAAGAAAATAAATCTCTAAAAGGAGAGATCAAGCTTCTTCGGGCAAGCATAGACAAGAATCCAGAGTTGAAACGGGCAGCCTTGGAGAACACTAAGCTCCGGGAGCAGCTACAACGGTAATCGCCTATTAAATGCTTTGGATGAGTCTTTCTTGTTAGTGTCTCAGCTCTAATCTTGACTTCCTTATCAGATATCAGAAGTTCTATGAGCAGGGGGAACGAGAGGCATTGCTTGCTGAGGTGACAGGACTTCGCGACCAGGTTTGAGAAATGCCTTCACCAACTGAACTTTCAGCCTATAATTTCAGACTGAACTTTGGTCATGTATCATGCAGCTGCTTGATGGTCTTGAAGCTAAAGATGAGCCCTTTTCTAAACATATAACGAAGGTTTGGGAAAAATTATTTGTTTGATGTTCTTGATTTCGTAATTACTGTCGTTGCTTGTCACTTACTTACGCATGAAATTGGATAACTCCATAGGAGAACGAAGTGGAAAAGGAGTTGGAAGACTGCAGAGAGAGGAACTCTACTTTATTCAGGTACAATATATATGATCCAGTTATCTTTTGTGAAGGTTGGACATTCTATTCATATATATATTGTTCCGCTTTTAATTTTGTAATGGTAAGGAGAAATTAGGAAAATTTTCTGAATTCCCTGTTGCATTCTTATCTGAAACTGTATCCTTTTGTTGGAAATTTTCATCATTTGTCTTCTACAATTCTGATATGCCTTGTGTTTTTGGATAGTATAACGTTGAACCAGAAACTTCTTCATTCTTCTCATTGAACTTATATGAATAATCTGACCAAATTGGAAAAGAAGGCTTCTTTACTAGTTGTATTGTCTTTTATGTTTTGGTGTTGCTTTTCGATGCAGAAATCTAGATGAAATACAAGCAGGTCTTGGAAGATACTTGAAATTCGATGAAACGCAATCCGAATTTGTAAGAAATCAGACTGATAGAGGAGTGATTGTTATTAAAATTTCTTTGCTGGTCGTTTATCTCTGTTGTACCTTTCACAGGTTTCATCTTCCACCAGTGGGGCTGAGCAGGTTAATCAAGCACATAAACAGTCAATGGTTAGTTGAGTTATTATTTGTACGACAAGAATCATAGTCTGAATAGTTATTTAGGATATATCTATAATATTGTTTTCTATAGATAAAATTGCTTTTTAGGGAAGCTGAGAAGCTCGTCTAACGCCCCATTTTATGTTGAAACAGGCAGAAACAATGTCAAGTATATGTGAAATCCGAAAGGAGGTGGCTTTTGCAGAGAGTAAAAGCTGCGATAATATCAGTGGTGAATCAGGCGATCCTGATGGTGAGAGGGTTTGGCTAATACATGAATCGCAGGATGTACTAAAGAAGACTGATAGATCTATCAAAATGCTGACCAACATAAGGAGCATGGAAAGAGAGGCCGTTCCTAGGATAGAATGTTATGACATGGAGTCAAGTAGAATGGTCAATAACTTCGATGCAGTTACAATGACTGATGAGGGGATAGACAGGTCAATCCTTCAGAGTAAGTTCCGGAAATTAATAAAAGAACTAGAAGAGGCCAGAACAATCAATTTTCAGTATGAAAACGAGCACAAGTCACAATTATCTCAGCAACAAGATATTGAAGTAGTCCGCGAGCAAGTCGAGACAGAAACTGCCAGAACAATTCTTGAGCTGCAGGAAGAGGTGATTGCACTCCAGTCTGAATTTCAAAGTAGGATCTCTAACTTGACTGAAGAAAATCAATCGTTGAAAGATACTATAACTGCGAGAGAGGCAGAAATAAGAGCACTTAACCATGACTGGGAAAAGGCCACAATAGAACTAACAAATTTCATTGTGGATGGGTCTAAATCCATCAAAGATGCCTCTACACAGATAGAAAGTATAAGATGTTCATTTCCACATGTGAATGCGTGGATAGGTGATTATGTTGAGAAGGCTGCCAAGGATTGTCTAAAAAAGGAAGAAACAATTCTACTTCTACAGAAAAGCTTGGAGGATGCACGGATATTGTTAGCCGAGATGGATTTGAAATTGAATTGCTTGAAAGGCGCAACAATTGCACTCAACGAATTTCAATTGGGTGGCAATGCTGCAACAACTGAAGAGAATTTCCGCTTGAGCAGTGAATTGGACAGGATGAGCAATGAGGTAGACACACTTGAGGGTGACTTGTCAGCAGAGCAGTATTCTATTCTGGAAGCAGAACGACATGCCGAGGCTGCCTTTGCGATTACAAAATGGCTTTCTGACTCTAGAAATCACCAAATGCTGGAAAAAATAGAAGATCGATCGGCTAAAGAAAGTGGTACCAGTGCAGAAGGGAATGCTGATATTAGTTTGTCAAAGGATGGATATTCAAGTGAAACAAGATATCCGAAGGATGATGAGCTTTCAACATCAAGTTCTGACTTTTCAAAATGCAGATGGAAACATGATTGTGCATTGAACGCAAAGGGTCAGGGAGTTTTGGTATATGGACCAGACGCCCAAGAAATTCATAACAAGACTAAATCAGCACATTTGATTCCCAAGGATGATTTTGGACATACTGTTTACTGTGGAGGTATACTTTTGCTTGTTTTCACCACCCATATATTCAAGATGTAAAATAAGTAACCAGGAATGACTATCCACCAGTTCTATCTTTTATGTATGGAAAGAAGCTTACAATTAAGTTTTATGCAGAGGGGAGGCAGTCAGTAGAGAGGCCATTGGCAATAGCGATGGAGAGAGCAGAGATAGATTGCAAATGCAGTAACCCGGTAAGCTCTAATCATCGTCCATTCATTTTGACAAGATATATATAAGAAAAATGGTTACACGTCAATGGCAAAGTAAAAAACTGAACTTGTATCTATGCAGCTTTCTTCTGAGATATACATGGGCCTTATGCAGAGAATGGATCCTGTGAGAAGTTTCTTCAATCGATTTGAGGCAGTTAATTGTACCATGAAAGAAGCTGATCTCGCACTATGTGAATTTGTAAAGGCCAATGAAAAGTCAAAACATGTTACTGGAATGTGGCATCAAACGCATGAAGACCAAATGGTTAAGGAGAAAACTCTCAGGGATGATCTTGAACAGGCCAAATCTACACTATTGGCAACTGAACAAGAAAACAAAATCTTGCAAAATGTGTTACACTCTACTTTGGCGGACATGAAACATTCAATGTCTTTGCTTGAGGAACGTTTTCTGGAAACGAAAAGAGGAGTGGAAGACACATTAAAGGCTTTATATTCCGATGTCCTTTTATCTGGGAAAGAGCTAGTCCAATTGATTTCCAACTCAAGATCGTCAGTGGAACAGATTGTATCTGAAACCATGGAGAGAGAGTTTACTATTTATGCTACATACCAGTGCCACACTGGGAAACTGATCGATCTAATATTGGACCAGGGAAAAGAAGTTATCACTCCTCACTTTGCTGGAAAGGAAAACCAACCGCCAGTGGAAACTAGTGCCATTGGAAATAGTGCCGAAGATGTAGTTACTGGAAAGCTAAATAGAGTTCACGGAGCAGATGTGGTCATAGGTCTAGAAAATGAAGAAATTGTTCAGTCACACGAAAGCATGTTATATGAGAACTTGTATCTGAAAAGGGAGCTGGAGAGAAAAGAAGCTTTGTTTGAAGGTTTGCTTTTTGATATTAGGCTTCTGCAGGAATCAGCATCAAATAAAAGAGATATCAAAGATGAAATGGATGAGCTTTTTGACGCATTATGCAAAGTTCAGCAAGAGCTGGAGCTGAAAGCAAGTCAAGTTCATGAACTCTTTGTTCATAACCAGAATCTTGAAAATAGCTCCACTGACTTGAAAACGGCTTTGTTTAAATCGAAGTCAGATCTAGAGCAGGCGAAAGAGAGGATACATATTCTTACGAAGCAGAATGATGAGTTAAGAGTCCTTGTTAGAGATCTCTGTATCAAAAAGGTTGGAGCTGAAGAGGGATTGGAAGAACAAAATGAGCTTGTCCAGAGGTTAGAAAAAGAAATCCTTCACTTGACTACCACAGCAGAAAAGGCCAGTGATGAGAAAGACCAACTTGTTGAGGAAATACGTGTGTTACATGATAAACTTGATTTGGCCTATGCTATAGCTGATGAAAAAGAGGCAATCGCTGTAGAGGCTCGTCAGGTATGTAACTTGGAGCCTTTTATTTCAAAATTAATTTTTTGATGACAAGTATTTAAAAAAATTATTATGTAGGAATCTGAATCAAGTAAGATATATGCTGAACAAAAGGACGAGGAGGTCAAGATTCTAGAAGTTTCGGTCGAGGAACTTGAGCGTACTGTAAATATACTAGAAAGACGGGTTAGTTTGCTATGTAATTCTCAACATCTGCTAGGAATTTTCTTAATGCCAGTCTGTTGCATTAGCTCGTACTTATTTGTGAGCTATTTTGGCTTTCAGGTGTATGATATGGATGATGAAGTTAAAAGGCATCGCACTACCCAAGATTCATTAGAGTCAGAGCTCCAAGCTCTCAGGCAGAGATTGTTTAGATTTGAAAACGTCAGTGGCACTGTGGTCACAACCAATGAAAGCACAGAGCAATATGAGGGTCAAATATCCAGGTCAGTCATCCTAATCCTCCTCAAGATATTAGTTTCTCATGTGTATATTTCTAAGTGAATACTAATATTGGCTAAGATATATGTGCTATAGGTCAAAAGAGCTACAAGGCGCTCATGGTCAGATACAAGTCCTCCAGGAGGAAGTAGCAGAACGAACTAAAGAGGTGTGTTATAATATTGAATTGCTTGGCTCAAGTTTTCCATGTAATTCCCTAATGATTATTATTTTTACTTACTTCTACCTTCGTTCACCATTTATAGATTAAACAGCTGAAAGAGTATATCTCCGAAATTTTATTGCATTCGGAGGCCCAAGCATCTGCTTACCAAGAGAAGGTATTAGATTTGTAGACATTGCACTGCCACTCAGCACTAAGTTTGATTGATGATTTAAATTCAGCAGATAACTAGTTTCTATTCTGCACATTTTGCACATATTTGTGCCTCTGTTTGTTAGAACACCATGTCATGATTCAAAAAATTTACAAGACAAGAAATGTAATTATTTCTGGTTTCTACAAAGTTTGATACAATAGTGCAGATAATAGCACCTTGAAGTGTTATTTTCATTAATTTGTATCTCATATAGTTTTCTCGGTTCCAATTTTAACAGTATAAGACTCTGGAGCTCATGATTCGAGATTTCAAACTAGAGGACACAAGTTCGTCAGCTGCAGAGACCATATCAAATAAAACTGAGAAAAGCTCAATACGGAGCAGGGGTTCAAGTTCACCCTTTAGATGTATAGTTGGGTTGGTACAACAGATGAATCTAGAGAAGGATCAAGAATTGACCATGGCAAGGGGTCGTGTTGAAGAACTGGAGTCATTGCTAGCTGCTAAACAGAAAGAGGTCCAGCCTACCTGCACTTTGTTCTTTTTATTCTGGAGTGCTCACAATTATCTTTAAATGAATTCTGTCAGTTTATCATTTTTTTCCACCTTGATTCGATTTGGACTGACTCGGTGAAACCCTCTTACTTATTTTCATTCTGGAATAGGTTTGCACATTGAACGCGAGGATCGCTGCAGCTGATAGCATGACTCACGATGTTATTCGCGATTTACTTGGTGTGAAAATGGATATAACCAGCTATGCTGTAAGTATATCAGACCATATACCATCTTCAAGAGGGTTCAGAGACGTTTTTCCTAAATATATTGGTTTGTTCGTTGGGATATTTCAGGAGTTGATTGACCAGCACCAGGTCCAAAGAGTGGTTGAAGAGGCAAAGCAACATGCTGAAGAGATCCTGTCAAAGGTGATGACGCTATAAACTTAACGGCATTCACTTTCTTTAGTTAGTCACTAATCTTGTTATTGATATCCTTTATTTCTCTATCTATTTTAGGACCAAGAAATTATCAACCTGAAGAGACATATTGATGCTCTTGTTAAAGAAAGAGAAAGGTTAGCCCTCTTCTACTTCTTCTCTAACTGTTCTATAAAGAGCCATGATGCTTATTTTCTCTTTCAAAGTAGTCAGTATTTTAACCAAAAAAAATTACCGAGAAAGATGTAAGTATTTTCTCTCTTGAGATGTTCTTGCGTTTTTGTTGACAGCTGCATGTCAGAATTAAACAAAAAAGACACAGATGTTCTTGCGACGCAGATATCTCTGGACCAACTACAAGAGCGAGTTCAGTTGCTCTCTATGCAAAACGAAATGCTGAAGGTAATTAGGAGTTTCTTCTAGCGTATATCTCACCACCAGCTCTACTGGTTGTATGTGTTTTCTGAACTCACTAATTTTTTCTATCTTCTGTTTGCAGAATGACAAGAGCAATTTGCTGAGGAAGTTAGCTGAACTTGATCGAACAGTCCACGATGCACAGGCCACTAACCAACGTCATCAGACAACAAAGGTATGTATCAACTTAAACTCGCTGCATTGTTTATTGCATGTGGCCTGAAACCAAGAATATGGGGAAGATCCAAATTGATTCTAAGATTCTGAATTTCCTAATTATCAAACAGGATACAGTGTCATTTAAACTTGCTGATACTGATTATACCAAGAGACTGGAAAACGCTCAGAAGCTTCTTTCTCACGCTAACAATGAGTTGGCAAAGTACCGCAAAACAAGCAATACAAGAGCTCAAGGACAGAGCTCTAGTGCAAGGTATCGGTAAGAGTTTCTCTGAAGGCTTCTCTCTTCGCCTTGGCTTGTTCTGGAGTATATATTGAACATGAAGCTAGTTCAAAAATCTGTATAAGGCACACGTTCTGCAATTGGGGCTAAACAAATCAGATTTTAGAGAAAAGAAAAGAGTGATTGTTACCCAAACTGTTATGTGTTTAAAATGAAATTGTTTGTGTATAGCAATGCATAAGTTTTTTGTATTTGTATGTTTGTATTTATAAAAAAATAGAAGAAGAGTTTGTGATCAATGATTCGGCCGTAAGCCACTTGACCACTAGATAGAAACAGTATCGCTTTTTCTTTCTTTCTCACATTCTGAATTTCTGATCAGTTATTGTTATCTATGTGAGACAAAGCAAACATATATACCTCCTAAATGATGTATTTGTCAAGCGACTCAAACCCCGAGGGAAACACTCGTACATATATAGTGGATATTGCCAAAGATTAAGAAGACTGTCTACAAAACATGGGATCATTTTGGCTTCTTCGTTCTGTCTCTAAGTTAATTTGTTTCCAAAAGCTATACGTTTAGAAAGTTGGCAATACATTAATTATGTAATCTCATCATCTTTCCACTCAAAGTTGCATTTGGGGTCTCTTATCTATTTGATTCAACCAATTGCATTCTCAGTCTTAAAGAACAAGAAAATACAATTAACTCACTTACCACAACAATAACATAGATAAATTCTGAAATGCTCATATTTTTCTTCAAAGTTGAAAAAAGAAATAGAAGATTTGACCATAGTTTCTAAGTGCTAAAGTATCATAATTTTCTTAAACATGAATCCAAAATATGACCGTCTTCACTCTTGCTCATGAATACAACCTAGAGTGAAGGAACTATACCTCCAAAGCAAAGGGTACAAAAAGATTCCCATGACTTCAGGCCGTGTCTGTTTCCGTCTTCAGCGACTCATCCTGAGACAATTTCCATTAATTAAAGATACAAGCGAAACTCAATCCAAGTTTGGATGCATGTGGAAGATGATATTTTTGTATGTAATATTGTGTTTAACATGGGACATAGGGTTAATCATGACACAAAGCAGGAAGCAAATGTTTTTCTTCCTCCAAAATAGAAAACATCATCTTAGCTGAAAGGCTATATGAAAAACAATGAAGGAGTATTGTACTACACACCTTAGTACAGACATAGATGTAATGGACATCAGGGCTTTTGCCAATCGCTGATTCCACTGATTCTTCATCAGCATCTAGAGGAACGGGTTTTGCCAGTTCCCATATAGGCGTTTCTAATGGCTGATCGATTACACTTTTGTCTGCGGAAAAAACACTACGTCTTAACTTAGCAAAGAGAACAAAGATACTTAAGTCCACAAATATTACAAGAGGCATATTCCCATATACAGTAAATACTGTAATGTAATGTTTCCTGAGTTATAGCTTACCTATTACGTGGAGTTTGGTAGTCCAAGAGCATGACTCTTTAAACAGCCGAAGGCGGTAATTTGGAGCTCCATACGTAATCTACAGAGAAACTATACATCAATTTGCATCAAAAAACAAAAACACATAACAATAAATCCGATATGGAGATTTTACCAAGATATAGACTCCTTTATCCTTGAGAACCCTATAGTTTTCATTAACTGCTTCATTATACGTGAAAGAATCAAGAAAGAAATGTAAAAGGAGGTGACTGTATCCAGAACAAAAACATTCATGCCGCAGATTGCGAATTAGTACCTCCAAACCTCCTCAAGCATTTGTGCTGAGTATTGCCTTGAATTGCTTCCACACTATACACCAAAAAGGATGAGACTTTCTTGAGAAAAATCACAAGTAGAGAGAAAGTAGACCTCTCACTCACCAAAATAGAGTCCAAGGTTCCTGAAACACACAAAAGGGCCAAAAGGGCCAAAATGTTATTACAATGAAACCCAATGCACTGAGGTAATAACGGAATCAATCACGTAGTAAGAGTAACACCTTTGTCAATTACAGCATCAAAAGAAGCAGCCTCAAATTCCTTCATATCACGCACATCCATCTTCAAAACTGCTTTCACATTGATCCAAATCACACTAAGTTCATACTGAATATACTTATTAAGCAATTACATTAATAAGAATCAGAACAGTTCCTCTATTTAGATTTCCCCACATTGCAACATTAAGCAGAAGAAGAAAAGTTAGGACATACATTTAAGCTGAGGACGATGAGAGTATTTCTTAATCATATCATCAATCACCACAGAGGAAATATCGATATTGACTACATCTTCGTACCCATCATCCACCATTTCTTCACTAAACGCTGATTTCACAAACGATTAAAATCAGAGACGAATCCACAAATAGAAACATATAAACTCGATTTCAATCACCTGAGTTTCCGCAGCCAACGACGAGGACTCGGTGATTACGTTGAGGGACGTAGAGATTGATGAGAGGGGCCAATGAAGAATACTTCTGATACCAATCGAACGGTTCAGATTCGTTTGTGTAGCGTTCGTCCCAATACCATTGCTCACTGTATGATTGCGTCGATGTCTCTGTCTCCGTCGCCATCGTCTTCTTCTCCGGCGTTAACTAAATCACACTAACCTATTTCGTTTCTTCTGATCAAATCAAACGAAGGGTAAAGAGACAAGAGTGGACGTTGTGAGAATCTGACTCACGAGAGAGACCACGGTGCTTTTCACCTCCCACATAAAGCCACGTGGCATTCTTGTCGGGAAACTCGGTTATTTACGATGCAAAGATCGATTTTCCCGGTTTGATCAAATACTCATTTTAAATTGAACCGGAATACTGGCAAGTTTTTCTGGTGAGGAGGAACATCAAAATATGGAGATTGATGAATTCGAGCAGGGACGATCGACGATGGCGAATTGGCGATTAAGCCTTTCAGAGATGGAGACGAAGTACAAGTCTCGTGCTTGCTTTTCTCTTTCTCATGGCCTTAATCTCAAATTGAGCTGAAACTTGTCTTAGGTATGGTAATAACTGATTTGTCTGTGTTTAAATTGGGTCTTTGAATCCTATTTTGAGAGTTATCGTAACTTGCGTACTTGGTGGAGTCAATTATCTGATTCTCGCTTTGGCATAGCTAGGTAGATTCAAGTTAGAATCAGGTTATAAATTAGTGAGTGCTTTTGAAAAATTCTGGCTTAATATTGTTTGTTTAATTGGTGTTGTTTCTCACCATTGATATAATACTAAATGCATTGAATCTTCTCTTTCATGGGTTTCAAGTTATGCTTCTTGTTTCCCCTCCTCTTTACCTGTTTTGAATCCTCTTGTTCAGGATGCATGCTAAAGTAAATGTATATTCTTGCTTTTTCGTTCTGCAACCTCACAGGGAATAAGTCTTCGTGCGCGGAAAAGGTAAACTCCTTTCAAGCAAAGCATAAAGATTTGATCCTAATTACAGTTTTTGTTTCCAGATGCAATATATTTCATTTCCTTCATATATAAATAGAAACTTGATAGAGTGATAGTTATCTGCATATCATCTCATGGCCAGTTTGGGTGATCATGATGGTATCATCTCTCTTTCACTCTATATTTTTCACTTACCTGTCTGATTAAATACACAAACTTACCAGCGGTATATGTTGTATGCATATGGGGATCTTGATAGACCTATATTATCAATGACCCTAGTTTAATTTCCAATTGTTACATATTTATTCATGAAAACATGTTTAAGGGTTCATTTTAGAATCCAAAGACGTAAGCAGATCATCTAAAAATCACTTTTGCTTCCTCCAAAGTCTTATATTTCAACCCTTGGATAACATTTCCTATCAAGCTGCCCTTTTCTGTTATCAAGAGTGTAATTGGGTTCGATTTCCCTTTTAGCGTAACTTTTGTGAGAATTCCTTGCAGAGAGTATAAAGTCTATTTCTGATGCTCCGCCAACTCATTACATGGTCAAGATAGAGTCTTTCTCACTCCTTACAAAGCATGCTATAGAGAGGTATGAAACAGAGAGCTTTGAAGCTGGAGGCTACAAATGGTATCATCAGAAAACTTTATTCTTCTTCTTTTGGTCTTTAATGATTAAGTAAACCTTTGTTTATTGAAAGATTAATCATCATTAACACGTGCTGGTATCTCAAACCTTACTTGTTGTTAGAACATGCCTTTCGTTGATGGGATCCACTTCCACATTGTTTTTAAATGTAGTCACTGGTTATGTTTTGGAAACCTTTCTTTCATTCAAAAGACTCTTTTACATCTGCTTTTTATCTGAGGTCATGATTCTTCAACTACCTTTGTTTTCTATGAGGAATTTGGGACCATCTTTGTTTTATATTTCTGGTGTCACAACAAAAACCTTGAATTTATTAATTTACTGTGCGTTATTATTAACATGTCTAACAGTATATGTTTTGCTTGCAGGAAACTAGTCCTGTATCCGAATGGAAACAAGACCAAGCAAATGAAAGATCACGTTTCTGTTTACTTGGCTTTGGCGGATTCTAGTTCACTAGGACCTGGATGGGAGGTTTGTGCAGTTTTCCGTTTGTATTTGCTGGATCAAAACGAAGATAATTATTTGATATTACAAGGTAGTTTTGGAACTTCTTTTTACTTCTTCTATCATTATGTTTCTCTTATCCTGGTCCCATCCGTATATGCATTTTGTGTTGCAGGAAAGGAGAGACGGTTTCATGCGGTCAAGCGTGAATGGGGGTTCGATAAATTCATCTCTACCGGTACCTTCTTCAATGAGTCAAACGGTTCCCTTATCGAAGACACCTGCATGTTTGGAGCTGATGTGTTTGTTTCCAAGGAGAGAAGAAGTGGAAGAGGAGAATGTTTATCAATGATTAAAGATGCTACTAACTCCAAACATGTCTGGAAAATTGAGAATTTCTCTAAGTTAGACAATGAGAGCTATGACTCGAATGCTTTCTTCGCTGGAGACAGGAAATGGTACCAACATTATATTTGGTAACAGTCCCAAAACCGCAGCTAAATGCTTTAAGCTAATAGATGACTCTACTGCAGGAAGATAAGGTTGTATCCAGCGGGAACGAAGCAAGGAGCAGGAACACATGTTTCTATCTATCTGATCCTGGCAGATCCTGAAACCGTTCTAGACGGTACAAAGATATTTACAGAGTTTACAGTACGGATATTTGATCAGCTTCAAGGCAGGCATATTGCAGGGAAAGGTAATAACTCACAAACTGAATCTTGATACTTATCATGAATGCGTTCACTTCTTGATCTGTAACTTTTGTTTGTTATTGGTATGTGATGGTTACAGTTACTAAGTGGTTCAGCCGAACAAACTTGGAGAACGGATGGGTAAAATATGTATCGATGGTTTATTTCACGCAGCCAAACAGTGGTCTGTTGCTCAAAGATGTCTGTCTCATTGAAGCTGATGTCTGCGTCCATGGAATCACTAGTGCACTCTGATGTCTTCTCTCTTGATCTCAAATTGTATCGAGTCTTATTTGGCTCCTCCAAAGTATGTTGTAGGATTCTATATCACTCCAAAGTCAAAAATCTTTTGACACTGATAATGCAAACAAAGGATGATAGAATCAAATATTCTTTTATATAATTAGCTTCTCAAAAGAAGCAAGAAATACAAGATCTGATGTATAACTTTAAGCCACAACCATAACATATATAAATAAAAATAATATAAATTCCCAAATGCTCATATTTTTCTTCAAAGTTGAAAAGAAAAAGAATAAATCCATCTCAGAGTTGAAACTAAAATACCCAGATATAGCCTAATAATACATAGAGCAGGAGACTGAATCTGGACAGAAACACAGATTTGGTTTCAGGTTTTAAGCTTGAACTTTGCTAGACTTGAGTGGCTTAACAACCTCCCAGGTGAAATCAGCATCGTCCCTTCCAAAGTGACCATAAGCAGCAGTCTTCAAGAACCTACCATTTCCTCCTCTCTTCAAATCCAAGTTGATCGAGATCATACCTGGCCTGAAGTCAAAGCTCTCCTTCACAATCTCAAGAATCTCCTTGTCTGGAATCTTTCCAGTTCCGTAGCTGTCCACGAACACAGACAATGGCTCGGGAACACCAATGGCGTAAGAGACTTGCACAATGCAACGCCTCGCAAGTCCACTGGCTACAATGCTCTTAGCTGCTTGCCTAACAATGTAGGCACCACTCCTGTCCACCTTGGTTGGGTCCTTTCCGGAGAAAGCACCACCTCCGTGTGCACCCCATCCACCGTAAGTATCGATAATGATCTTACGCCCGGTAAGTCCAGCATCTCCGTGAGGACCTCCAATGACAAAACGACCAGATGGGTTAAGATGGAAGATGGTCTTCTCATCAAGGTACTTCTCTGGGATCACGGGCTTGATCACATGCTCCTTAAGATCAGCTGCGATCTCATCGTTAGTCACGGTCTCATCGTGCTGAGTCGAGATCAAAACAGTGTGGACACGGACAGGGACCATAGCTCCCTTCTCGTTGATGTACTCAATAGTAACTTGAGTCTTACCATCTGGTCTCAACCAAGGGCAAGTTCCATTCTTACGAACTTCAGTAAGCTTAGCTCCAAGCTTAGTCGCAAGAACGTGAGTAAGCGGCATAAGCTCAGGAGTCTCATCGGTCGCATAACCGAACATGTGACCTTGATCACCAGCTCCAATCTCCTCTGGCTTCTTGGTGAGATGACCATGAACACCTTGTGCAATGTCAGGACTCTGTTGCTCAATGTTGACAAGAACCTTGCAGTTGTCAGCATCTAGGCCAACATCGTCGGAGACGAATCCGATCTCACGGCAAGTTTTACGGACAATCTTCTCGTAATCGACATTAGCCTTGGTGGTGATTTCACCGAAGACCATGACCATGTTGGTCTTGGTACATGTCTCGCAAGCAACTTTGCTCTCGGGGTCTTGTTCGAGACAAGCATCGAGGATGGCGTCGGAGATCTGATCGCAAAGCTTGTCGGGATGTCCTTCGTTCACGGACTCAGAGGTGAACAAAAATGATTCGATTTCCATCTGATTCATACAAAAAAACAAGATCAATCAAAATCAACAATCAGATCTGAAAAACCCTTTAAACCGACAGTCTAAATTCGCCGAACAGGACAGAAACAGAGTAATGCAGAACTGTAAAAATCCAGAGATTGAGGATGAAGGTTTAATACCTTGAAGGAGAATGAGAGAGACGTAATGTGATTGGAGGATGATGCTTAAGAAATGTGGTAGTGGTACGAAGAAGAAGGTAGAGAGTAGAAAGCTTTATATAGAGAGAGTAGTGAAGGTGTAAGATCGTAATTTCGTCTAGATTCATTCCCAGTTTCATGTTCGGGTCTGCAAATGAGATCTAGAAATTGGACGGATCAGATTAGATCTGGTAATGAAAACTGTTTTGAGCCGCTGGATTTGCTGAACTGGACCACCGCGTACAAAGTCTACAAGTAGACAGCATCTAAAGAAGATCGCCAATCACGAATTCACGATCATTAATTAGAAAACTAGATTATGCGATTTATTATGCAGATTATTTGAGGTAGATTTACCGGAACTCTTCGGCGTTACGCTGCTCGTTGTATCTCATAATTTATAATAAAATAATAAATCAGAGATAAAAAAATTAGAATTGATAATTGATTAATAATAATTGATCTCGTAAAAAAAAAATAGTAAAAAAACAGTGCAAAATTGTACTACTAAAAAATACTAGCTGAGATTTTGGGAGCATGTGAATCTGAATAAAATGGGTCAGTGGTAATTATGAGCATCGTGAATTGTGAAGAAGTTAATGAAGAAGGGCTTGTGTCGGTGAGTGAGAACCAGAACAAGATCTACCGGAGAAACCGGACGGGCCGGTTGGGGAGGGAAGTATACACAGGCTGTCTCTTTACTCTGTGTTTTTTAGGTGATGGGGTCCACTGGGCCACCGGCAAAAGGACAAGAAAGAATTCTTCTTTGATTTTTGGGTTGTGTCGGCTACGTTGTCAATTTAGACCAATGGGTCGATGGTCTAAAATCTCAATCTGATCTTGTCCGTTCTCAAAAGGCAAAAACTGCTCAATCACACTAGGGTTTAAACAAAAAATAACTACTCCCTCCATCTCATATTAGATGAGGTTTTATGATTTTATTTTTGTATCAAATTAGATGATATTTTGGATTTTCGATATAAAAGTAAATGCATTTTTATTGTATATGACTATTAGTATTCTGCAAATTGATCTACTATTGGCTGAAATGTATTTAAATAGATAATAAATGCGATTTTTATCTATAAAGAATTAAAAATTTATTGCATTCTTAATATGGGTGCTAAAACCTTAAACTCATCTAATATGATTCATAGGGAATATTTGTTACGGTGCAAAATTGTTTTGTTTTGTTTGAGATAATCAAACTAGTTGATAAGTGTTACATTTACATACTCAATAACCAAGAAGTCATCTAAGACAATAACAAAAACGTTGCTTCAGACGTAAATCAAAGTAAAGAGAGAATGGGGTCTACGCATTGTTATTAGACAATTATCACTACTGGATTATCACTTCTGGTTAGGTTTCTCTTTCGGTTAAACGAAAATAATTTTCACAATCGTTACAAGTTAAATCTTAATTATGCGTTTCGTTCTTGGAAAAATAACAAATTCCAAAGTATATAGATAAAAATTATACCAAATTACAACAAACTCGTTTTCGTTTTTTATTTCATGTTAGGATGAGTGTTGTATGTATAAACTAAGGTTGTCTACCAGAAAGGCTACATCGAGTTATTACTTATTAGGCCCCAAATATCGGTATAATGGGCCTAGAATTAGGGTCATAAGAAATCAAATGAAAATGGGCCTACTTAGCAGATAGTTAGTAGCTTCTGGGCTTAATCAAAAGTATTACTACTTAACATGTCCTTTTTCGATTTCCAAGTGCCATAGAGGGAGTAATCGTATTTGTAGTAGTCAATGTTCACCGACATAGGTTGAAGAAGAATTAAAAGAGGCCAAATTTTACCATGAAAAGCTATGATTCGATAATTTGACTATAATGCTACAGAGAAAGTAAGAAAAAAAATGTCCCAAATGATTTCACTATGTGCTAATTTATATATATATATAATATATATCAAAAATATATATAGTCCAACCAAAATAACAAACTTTGTTGATACATCGTAAACGCAAAAGGTAAAATAACAAATTTTGTTGGTACGTCGTGTGTTGCATTGTAATTGATGTTTACTTTTTACATGCTGCTATACTTATTTTACATGTTACTTTTCTTATATATATTTGTTATTTGTAGTTGCAAAACTAAATCATCAATACCAAAAAGAAAGAAGAAGGAAATTGAGGAGAGACAGACCAGAAAGCTTCTCAAAGGTGGTTGTTGACTTGTAGACCGACGACCAAACAAAATATCACAAAGAAGAACACACACACGATTACTTTTGAAGGTCAAAAGATACTCGCTTTACACCTTGACCTACAATTTCCACGACTTTATTATATTCCCATCTGAATCATTTTCTACTGTATTTCATCTTTCTATTCATAATAATAGCCGTCTATTTTGGTTTTACCTAAATTAAATCTGTCATTCCATTTTCTAAAACTCCACCATAATTTTTTCTTCTCACATTTTATGCTGTTATTTCAAAAGTTATGAATGATTGATTAATTAACTTCATCATGTAGCTTATATTTATATGTATATCCCTGTATTCATATTGCGAGGGCCAATTCAACATTTTTGTCAGGGAAACTATAGAGGCTAAATTTAAAATTAAAACCAAATGGCGAATTAATTAATAGATTAAGACTTTTGACCTCTAAAACACGAAATGGTAAAATAATACAAATGGCAGTAGAGAAAGAGTAGTACAAAGTAGCTATCGTGCGCCTCTGCTTACCTTATATATCATCTCACTGTAAATATTTCCGCCGGGAAGAAAAGAAAAGTCTCTTCTCTCTCTTTCTCTGCCCTAAACTTCACCAACCCTACCAACAAGATCGACAAAACCTCAACCTTTTCTTACATCAATCATCGGAAGTTTCGAGAATTCGGGGTTTATCTTGGGAGGTATCTTCTTCTGAACAACTCGTATGAATTTACCCTTTTGGGGTCTTTTCTTTTATGTTCGTTCATCGGATTTTGTATGCAATTGCCCGATTTAGACGGTGTAAAACGGATTTTAGGGAGTTTATTTTTGAGTTTTAAATCCATTTTAGGGGTTACGATCGTTGACTTAGGTCACCTAATGTTTCAACTGTTTGTGTCTGAATTTTGATCCAATTACGCTGTTTTGGTTATACTTGATTATGGGGAAGAACAAGTGTTTTCGTTTGGTATTCGATATTCTTCTCGATTGTTGCTTAAACCCTATTATTAGAAACTTTTCTTTGAGTCTTTGTCTGAACATTTCGATGTTTGGTCAGTTTCCTTTGTAAAACTTAATTCGCTGCTTCAGTTTTTTCGTATTTTCATTTTCATACTTAGCGGTTATGTAGCTCTAAACTTGTTCTGCAACACGACTACTGACATTTGCAAACCTGTTTTGTTGACGTTTTGCGTCATGGATATACAGTTTTGTTAAGTTCGTGTGAGAGAGAAAAGCGTAATGGGCTGCTTTGGTTGTTGTGGTGGTGACGATTTCCATAGAGTTGCTGAAACTGGACCTAAGCCTATACACAACACAGGTAGTTTAGTTTACCCTTGTATTCAACTCCTTTACTCATTTCAGCATTATCCTTTCGCGGCTAAGTTAATGAAATATTTTAACTGTTGTGAAGGTTTCAATGGAGGTCCCCATCAAAGGGCGGATCCACCCAAGAACGCACCAGTCATTCAGATGCAGCCTATCGCCGTGGCAGCCATTCCGGCTGATGAACTGAAGGAGATTACCGATAACTATGGTTCAAAGTCCTTGATTGGTGAGGGCTCATACGGAAGAGTGTTTTATGGTGTTCTTAAAAATGGTAAGGCAGCTGCAATCAAGAAATTGGATTCCAGCAAGCAACCTGATCAAGAATTTCTCTCCCAGGTAAGATGTTAAGAAGTTAATCATTTCAGTCTTGTTGGGTCTTTTGCATCGTTTGCAATTAGTTGGATAACGGGGACCATCTGAGTGTTTTATGGTGTTCTTGCTCGTATTTGCTGTGCTTTAATGGTTAAGTGTGAAGTCACTCTGTTTGTCTTATTATATCGATCTTTATGCTTTGTTACTGACATAAAGAACTCAAATAGGTATCAATGGTTTCGAGGTTGCGACAGGACAATGTTGTTGCACTTCTTGGTTATTGCGTTGAAGGCCCACTTCGTGTTCTTGCTTATGAATATGCTCCTAATGGATCTCTTCATGATATTCTACATGGTAAGTTATTTGCAAAACATTGATTTGGTAGAACTTGGACATGTGAAACTATAATCAATAAGGATTAAATTAATGAAATTTGGTGACTTTGGTGGTGCAGGTCGAAAAGGTGTCAAAGGAGCACAGCCAGGTCCTGTTCTGTCGTGGCACCAGAGAGTCAAAATTGCTGTTGGTGCAGCTAGAGGACTTGAGTACTTGCATGAAAAGGCAAACCCTCATGTTATCCACCGAGACATCAAATCCAGCAATGTACTTCTTTTTGATGATGATGTTGCCAAGATTGCTGATTTCGATCTGTCCAACCAAGCCCCTGACATGGCAGCACGCCTTCACTCGACCCGTGTTCTGGGAACCTTTGGATATCACGCTCCAGAGTAAGCCCCTTATTTGCTTCTGTTATTTTAAACAGTGATAGTTGATTTGTTTTGGTCAGACTAATCCATGTGGCTACACTCAACTCGTGCTCAGAAACTTTTATATCATTATCTAATATTTTGAGGCACTAAGTCCTTACCTTAGAGTAAGCTTTGATGATCACTTTTCTTTACTTTTACGCTTTTGTACATCTTGCATCTCTTCTCATTGACCAGACTAGCGTCTTAAAACATTTTTTGGTTCTGCAATTTAGGTACGCAATGACTGGAACGTTGAGCACAAAGAGTGATGTCTACAGTTTTGGCGTTGTTCTGTTGGAACTCCTCACTGGTCGTAAACCAGTTGATCATACCTTACCGCGTGGACAGCAGAGTCTCGTGACATGGGTAATGCTTACTACAGTCTTCTCTGCTTCTTATTCTGGTTTACTCAGTTTTGATTAAAAAATCTTTTAGGAAAACCAAACTCTTATCCAGTCTATTAGGAATGGCAACAAAACGTAACAACACTCTTTATATATATAGGATATCATTAATTTGGTTTAGGCATTCTTTTCCAGAAAGAAACTTCCTAAACTTCAAATTATTAGAAAAAAAAAAAACAGTGCCAATTTCATAAATAGGAATGTGACTGGATAAAGGTAGGGGTTTTGTCGTGAGTGAAATCTTGGCAAATCAAAATCTACTTGATTGTGAGAGATCTAAGACAGTGAACTTTCTCTGAGAAACGAAAACCATTAGTCAATGAGAACTCTTTTGTGTGTCTCAGGCAACTCCTAAACTAAGTGAAGACAAGGTGAAGCAGTGCGTTGATGCAAGGCTAAACGGAGAATATCCTCCTAAAGCTGTTGCCAAGGTAATTTTCCATAAAACCTTGTCATACTTCCTCACTGTTGTAGTAGAAAAGGTTTACTTCAGGACATTACGTTGACGCTGGTTCTCCGTTGCCTGGAATCAGCAACACTACTATAACTTGCCTACCTAGTTGTTTAAAAGGATGTTTTTTTATTCCCTTTGGTTATTTACCTGTTATAGGAATAGCTTGAAATACAACATCTCTTTTTCTAACATTAGAAGTGTATTGAGCGCGGATATAATTTTGGATTCTGATTTTGGTTTTTTCTCTTGTGGCGCTATATGATCAGCTGGCTGCTGTAGCTGCATTGTGTGTTCAATATGAGGCAGACTTCAGGCCAAACATGAGCATAGTGGTGAAGGCTCTTCAACCTCTGCTCAATCCTCCTCGCTCTGCTCCTCAGACTCCGCACAGGAACAACCCTTATTGATATATGCTCCAACCTGGTTTTCACCCTTTATGATCACTACTATTTCATTTGTTTTTGTTTGAATCCAATTTGTGTAAATTCGTGAAATAGGCTTCTCTTTCTCTCACTGAAAATCTCACTTGGAAGACCTGAATGTGTTGCTCTATTTTTATATTATTTCATGCCTGTGATTGTAAGTTTCTACTAATTTTACAATATGTGAGGAAAAGATATATACATATACCGTTTTGTGCCATTTTTTTTTTTTTTACAAAGATGGAGGAAAAGAAGTATATACCTATACTGTTTTGAGCCATTTTATAAAAATGTGTACAGGATGAAACTAGAGAAACTTAGTGATGGATCTCACTAAATCGAACATCTAGCATAGTTATTGTGTAATTGCCAACCTACATAATTTGATATGTTGACCAAAGAAAAGATAAAATGTGGAAGTAGAAATCAGTGTCTTACAAGTCTGACTCTGTATGAAGGTAATAAAAATAATACAACAAAGCTATACAAACTGATCGCTCCTCCTCCAAAGACAAAAGACAACAAATCTTGTTCTTCTCTGTATATATATAATCACATAATTAACACATGGAAACAGGTAAAGAATCTAAACAATCTCCAAAGAACCTAGATGTTTCTGTTTCTGTGACTCAACTCTGCTTCTGTTGTTATCTCATCTTTATTTGTCTGTGTGTTTTCTCTATGCGTGTCCACGTTCTGACTCCTCTTTTTTCTTCGTTCCTGATGAAACCAGTCATCAAACCGAGTTATTAAAACTCTAGTTTCCACAGAAAAACTTAGCTCGTGTATTCTTCTAAACTCTGGTTACACTTACCTCTCTAGGCATCACAGGGTATTCCTCTGATTCAAGCATTCGAGCTACTTGACTCATCTTTGGCCTCTTGTCTGCATCGGGATCAACACATCTCAAAGCTGTCAAAAGTGCTCGTTTAAGTTCACTCGTTGTTGGTTTGATCTCAAGCGCTTTATCCACCACTTCCTCAAACTGTTTCTGCTGAACCATTAGCTTTAACCACTCCACCATATGCACCTAAAACACATTTCAAGAATCAAGATCAGTCGCATATTTTCCCCTGAGTCTTCTAGTTAAAGAATGTGTGGATGTTTTGCATACTTCTTCTTTAGGCCGCGCATAATCCACTGGGTACCTTCCAGTAATAGCTTCCAAGAGAACAACACCAAAGCTGTACACGTCGCTCTTCTCATTTAGGAGGCCTGAGTTAGCGTATTCAGGTGCAACATACCTGAAAAAATTCATCATTAGATACAGAGAAAATGTTTCAGTAACCAATGAAGATTATGAAAAGATCAAGTTAAAGATACAAGACATATAACTCACCCGAATGTACCCATAACTCGTGTACTGACATAACTTTTATCAGCTCCAAGTAATTTAGCAAGACCGAAATCAGATAACTTTGCGTCAAAGTTGTCATCCATCAGTATATTGCTTGATTTTATGTCTCTGTGCACAACTTTTGGCTCAATAGCTTCATGAAGATAAGCTAGCCTGTATAAATTGAATTGCAGTCCACAGATTCTGATGAGCTTATAATAGTAGAAAACAAGAAACAAGAATCATCAGGTGGTTTTAGGAGAGGCTTACGCTTTTGCAGTGCCAACAAGAACTTTGATCCGAGCTTCCCATGTGAGATGTCCTTGGTGACTCATGTCTCCATGTAGCCATTGCTCTAAGTTCCCGTTGTTCACATACTCATAAACCAGCATCCTATGGGTTCCTTCAACGCAATATCCAAGAAGCCGGACTAAATTCTTATGCCGGACATGACCAATTGCTTCCACTTCAACTCTGAAATCTATATCAGCTTGCCCTCTAATCGAAAAGAAACAATAATTTCATATCAGAGATGATCACTGAATAGGTAAGGAAAGGCGCTATCAGAAATCTTACGGATTGTTGAGCAACTTTTTGACAGCCACAAGGGTTTTGTTAGTTAAAGTTCCGTGGTAAACAACTCCATAACCACCATCACCGATGATATTCTCCTTGGCGAAATGGTTAGTCGCGAGTTGAAGGTCACGGAGAGTGAACCAATGTCCCCAACCAATGTGAGAAACCTCGGGAAGACCCGAGAGAGGTGAAGGAGAAGTTGTAGGAGGAGTAGCAGGAGCGGGTTTCTTCTCTAAAGAACCAGAGTTCTTACTGCCATTCTCGATGTCCTTCTCGCTGAATTTCTCATCTAGAGTTTGATGAGAAGCACCATTGTTGTTAGATGAAACATGATCAACACTAATTTCTTTGATTTCATCCGGGAAGCGAGGGCTTTGAGTCACAGGAAGCTGTGCGAAGCTCGATCTTTTGGATTTTTTACGGAAACTTAGCCATACTGAAATGGCGAGGATCAATATGAAAGCTGCAAATAGAGCAATCACTATGATCTCCCACAGTTGAAGAGCGCCGTATTTCTTTGTCAGAGTCTGTTTCAACACCGATGCCATAGCTCACACAGACTAGTATCTTTTGTTATATATATACAATACCTGCAGAATTTGAAATAGATTAGCAATGTAATTAAGATTTTCTCAGAAGATCTTCAGATAGGTACAACAACTTAAAGCATTGAATGCACAGAACAATGAACACAAAGGATCAAGGAAGATAATGAAGCTAAACTGTGATTAGGCTAATCACAATCTCCAATAACGTCAGATTTGTCAGAGCTAAACGCAAGAGAAAAAAAAACAGAGCAAATACCAGATTACAAGATACAAAATCTCATCCTGAAAATACAAGAACATCAACAATCCAATAACAAAGAATTGACAAAAACAACAAATGACTGGGCTGTAAAAAAAAGTAAATTTGTACAAGTTCCATAATCATATCAACTTGTAAATAATCCAAAATTCGTAATCAGAAACTCTAGAAACCATTCCCAACTCCAGAACGAGATCTCACGAGCATTTTTACTGTTGGAAACTAAAAAGTAAAAAACTTTTAAGCTTCCAACGAAACCCAGGTACAAAGATCGAACCTTTAAGACTCCAGTAAATCAAAATAATCATTCAAGTCTAGTAAAACCCAATTTACCTTATTCTGGAACAATTTTTTTCTCTGTTTCCGTTTAGAAGATTGAGACTAGAGAGGTCGAGTTAATAAAGAGAGACCATGAGAAGAATGAGAAAAAACAAAACAAAACAGAAGTGGGATTATGTGTCCATTTTGAGAAATCTTTAGAGAGAGAGATATCTTTGTAGGGCTTCCATTGCTGTATGAAAGAAAAGAGGGGGAAATAGAGAAAAGGAAAGTTTGAAGCTTTCTTTGATCTTTCTTTTTTCTGGTCATTTTTTTTATGCTTGTGGGCTCTTCTTTCTTCTCATCATTTTTTTGTTTTCGTCCTTTTCTTCTCTTCATTCTTTCTTTTTCCTTCATTAATTATTCATTTTTTCGGCTACTAAATCTTTAAACTTTTTTTTTTCAATATTAATTCTTCATGAAAATATATTTTGCAGAAGGATAAGCCTAATATATTCAAAAGAAATGACCGTAATATAGTAATGGTCCTAAATCCATTAAAAATAAACACCTCACATCTAATATCGAATCAATTGTACATTATATAATAATTGTTAATTGGTAGATCGACCCAAACATTGTTATAAAATTTATTATATTCATTTTTTAAAAAAAAAACCTGAAAAATATCATATCTTGAATCCATAATCATCTATTAATTTAAAAAATTAATAATAATATCATATTTGATAGGTAAAAATAACTCAATCCAAATTAAATTTCAACATAACTCTAAATTTATATATTTCCTAAAACCCCAAAAAACTCATTTTCCGTATTTCTATTATGTGACGTAGTTTTCATCTCATATTCATTGTCTTAATTTCTATGTGTGTGTGTGTATAGTTTTGTATATGAATGTACACTTTAGTTGTTGAGGAAAAAAAAAATGAATATGATGATAGGATGATGGTGAAGCTACAAGCCGTGATTGGCGATAGTCTTCATGATGTTTACACCGTTTTTATTTTATTTTATTTTTAAACAAGTACCTGTATAATGTGTTACTAATAAATATGACAGTTTTGGTCAACATTATTTAAATTAGACGTCGCACCTAACTCTTTAAGGTAATAAATTGTTCAATATATTATTATAACCACCTTTTTCTTTATTCTTCTTCTCCACTAGCCATTTTTTATTTGATTAAGTAAGTAAGTACAGTTTTTCTTAAAAGGATTAAATAAAAGGAACGAGCGGCTGCTAAATCAGAATCGTGGATTTTGATTCTTTGAGTTGTTAGAGAAAAAAATAATTAAGAAGAAGAAGACATGTATAATTTGACCAAAAAAAAAAAAAAATGATATAAAATGAAGAAGATATATATGTACGTGGGTCCAAGTTATTTTGTTTATTTAATTTGTTAGCCATATGTGTACTTATTTTTTTTATAATAATTGAATATGAATTGGCATGCAACATTGCAAAATCAAAGCAAATTAACAAAAACGAAAACTGTCATGCAATATATCTATATATATGCCATTATTCTCACCTAATGTGATCAGATAGTTTCAATAAGTTATCTGATTAACCTGTTAATTGGAAAGTCTACTACATATAAACTCCACTAATTAATTGTAGTTCGAGAATACCTACTTCCAACAACGTGTACGAAAAAATATTAGGGTTGGAAAACTTGTTTCGTGTTATAATTAATTGTCGATGATTGATCTTATCTGGTAGCTAGAAGACACGTACGATAAACATTAGGGCTTCTTGCTAAAATAGACCCTTATTTGGCATCAATTGCAAATCTAGACCCC
>OVAF01000122.1:0-69479 GCA_900406245.1 Odontarrhena argentea | reverse complement strand
GGGTCTAGATTTGCAATTGATGCCAAATAAGGGTCTATTTTAGCAATAAGCCCAAGAAAAATTTGGGATCAGAGCCAAGGTATATAACATGTCCAATAGGAATAGACAAATCCATCAAAAAACCTTTAGATTTTTAAATAAACGAGCAAAAAATTAAATTTATTTTACAATAACCAATCCATATGCTATAAATCTTAACTATCCAACGCACAAATGACTTTGTTTTTGGGAATTCAAACTCATATAAGATAATGAGTTTACTTTACGCCCATGCTTGCAAATAGAACATAGAATTTGTTAGGTAAGAACCATGGTGATCATTGCGATAAATTTAGCACATGTTAGACTGTTCCTCTGTAAAAAAAAAAATGAAAAGTATGTAATATAATATACTAGGTGACGGTTCGCGTCTTGGCGGATTTAAAATATATTACAATGGAAAATATATTGTAAAAAAATATATATATATATATTGAAACTCTTTTATAGTTTGATGAAAATGTGTTGTTCATTGAAAATTTGATCGATAAGTAAAATGCAATTTTCATAAGTAGTTGAGCAATTATTTTTTTTTATTTTACTACATAACAAATTTTTTACTTATTATCTGTTTGAAATATATACATGCGAAAATAATTTGGGAGAATTTCAAAATTCAATTATTTTGTACACTTTGAAAAAATAATATTGGAAGGAGATAATTTTTAAAAGGTATAATTTTTTAAATATAAACTATTTGTAGGGTTTTAGGATTTGATATCTAAGGTTTAGAGTACATTTTTTATTTATTTATTTCCTGTTTAAAATATATGCATGTATCATTTGGTGAGTCCGAAAATGTTTTGGGGGAATTTCAAAGTTCCATTTTTTTTTGTACACTTTTGAAAAGAACTATTGGTATGAGGTAATTTTTAAGTATAAACTATTTATAGGGTTTATTGCGGATCAAGNAAAAAAAAATTGGTTTTAAAAAAAAAAAAAAAGTTAAAAAAAAAAAAAAAAAAAAAAAAAAAAAAAAAAACCAAAATTTGCTATTAAAATTGTTCTAAGACAAGCATCATTCATAATCTCAACGTTATTCGTTATAGTACGGGGCTATTTGGAGCCAACCATTTTTTGTTTGATATTTTTGATGTAGTTATTGTAAAATAATAGATTATATATAAAAAAAAGTAAACTGAGAGGGACTAAAAACAAATAAATATTTTAATAGGACACGTGGCCGCTTCTCAGAGCTAGTTGAAGAATGAACCTTACTTTATTATAAAGATTTTCTAATCTTGTGATAAATATTTATTTTAGATAATGATATAGTTATATACCATGTCTTTTTAAGTGTGTTTTCAAAAGGGGAAAATATCACTAATACACTTTTTAACTTATTTCTTTCAAAATACACTTTTTGGTTACCATTCTTTTAAAATTACACTTTGAATGAAAATTGTGTTAAATACCAATTATCATTCTTAAATCTTAAACCTTATCACTCAAATTCACTTTTATTAAGCATACCAAAAAAATTCACTTGTATTAATAGAGTTTTCGGGTTTATAATAGTGATTTTAGGGTTTAAAAACCCTAAAAGCAACATTATAAACCCTAAAAATAGGTTCTATCCCTAAAAACTAAACCCTAGAAATCCTAAGTTAATTAAACACTAGACTAATCCTACACCCTAAACCCTAAACCCAAACCCAAACCCTAAATCCAAAACCTAAACCCAATTAACAAAGTTAAAAANNAATGTTTTTTGAAAAATTTCCCTTTTAAAGGGGGGAATTTTTTTTTTTTTTTTTTTTTTTTTTTTTTTTTGCCCATGTTTTAACAAAATAATGTTTAATGAATACAACATAAGCATTTTCTTTTTTTTTTACGTATCAGAAAAGTGATTTAATCCAGTTTAAAATTTTAAATACATGAAATCCAAAATCTCTCAGTTGTTTAGCGTAAAAAATATATGTATCAAATGTCAAAAGAAAATAAATTATAGTTTTGTTAGTCATATACTCATATGTGGTAATAGAGAGATAAATATTTCAAAATGAAAATAAATTATTAATTTTACATGATAATAATAATTTTAGTCAATGTGTTTTTATATCTTTGCAACTTAGTAGTATCTATTAATAAATCGTCACTAATTCTGGATCAACTCGTAGTTAATGGATTTTTGTAACCGTCTAAGATGATTATATAAATGACTTTTTTTTTTTAATTTTTTTATGTAATTCAATAAATATCTTATGACTATTTCAATACAAGATTATTCTAAGATATCATCAAATATCTTTAAAAGAAATATGTAGAGTAAGATTTTATATGTAGTCAAATAACCAAAACCAAATGAAAAGAAGTGAATTGAATTGAAAATATATATATAAGATGTAATTATTATAAATTGATGAATTTTTTTCTAATATGAGTAAAGTGAGAGGGACTAAAAAGATAAATAAACATTAAAAAGAGACATGTGTCAGCTTGTCATGAATAGTTGTGAGAAGGAACCTTACTTTATTATATAAGATTTTAATATAGATATATATGCCTTATGATACACAGAGTTTTAAGGCTAGTATATAACTGCAAGTGCACAGCAAACGCAGTAGTATAGATCGGGTATCGAATCCACAAGGACCAAGATTGCACTACAGATATTAGACGTAAATAAAACTAAGATAATCGAGGTGTTTAAACTACTAAAACAATGTCTTTCCAAAAAAAAAAAACTACTAAAACAATGAAACAAAGCAAAGTCAATCGGTTTTAAAGATGCAATAACGAAGAGTCAGGTTTCAGGCAATTCGCATGAAATTAGAATTATCATAATGCAAAGGTAATCAATCATATAACTCAAACACGAATGTAAAACCAACTAGCTCTCGTTGCGAAGATTATCTAACTCAAATTACTAGAAAGCCAAATCTCTTTGCGAATCCTAAGTATTAAAACCAGCAATGATAACAAGTTCAATTGTTCACAATAAACCTAAACCAAATCTCTTTGCGAATAGGAATATTGCTCATCTAAGACAGTTGAGGCAACTAATAAAGCTCTAGCTTCTACCAATTGACCTAAGATCATAATTCTAAGTAGCGATCAAAGAATTAACATTGAGCATAGTCTAGATGAAGGATCAATATAAAAACCCTAGCAATTCTAACAATTCATCAATTCCTTTGAAGAACCCTAAACCTAACAATGAATCTACTCAGACATAATCATGCAAACACAAGACATATCTGAATAAGTTTGCATAAAATATAAAGAGAATAATGTGCAAAAGCCCTATGAACAACTCTATATCTCTTAGGTTTAGAAAGTTGAAGCATAGCCTAAACAATGGATAGGTATTTATAGTCTACAACACGTCTGGGGCCAAAAAGGAAACTGCTGGAAACTTCTGGACCAAAACTGCAAATATGGAAAACTGTCTTGGAAGTCTGTCTGTGTCGACCCGCGCGCTATCTGCGTCGATCGCTGCAGTACCAGTATCGATCGTCGCACTGTCTGTGTCGACCGCGCGTTGCTTGCGTCGATTGCTGCAGTGCTGAAAATAGTACAGTTTTTGTTTTCTCACGAATTTTCACTTCTTCTTTACTCTGTTGACTCCCAAAAGCTCTCATAAGTCACAAAAAACTCACCAACCATGTAAATATATATCTGTAAAGACTCATGAAAACACCGAAAAGACTCAAAAACATGAATATATCATGGTCCAAAAACCCCCTAAAAAACCATGATATGTCACCTTATAATATGTATAAGCATTTATAAACAGCTCTCCAATGAAAAAATGGTGAAACCATAATTTAACATATACAAATTGGTGTTTTATAGTTTAAACTTTAAACCTTATATACCAAAATATTATAGTTTAAACCATGATAGACACATTGCCAACATAAAATGATATACATTGTTCAAGATGTTATATATGTAAGTGGACGAATAATTTAAAATTAATATTAATCTAGCTGTTTAACTTGCACGACTTTTGGCTAGAATTTATATCATGAGTCTGTTTTATGGGTTGCTGGAAGAGACAAAATTCTTAAGGGGAATCGTATCATTATCTTTTCTAATGAAAGACATTTTTTTTTGTTTTTCCTAATGAAAGAGTCTTCAAGAAAGTTGCTGCTTGTAATTTTTAAATGAACACTGAATAATAATTTGTGCTATATACGGTCATACCTATTTTGAAATGATTGCGTAATCTAATTTGAATTTGTTAAGAATATGCCTCATAGTATTACTAATAATCATATTCTAGAATGTTTATTTGCTATTACTATATCTTATGTTGATTGATTGAAATATGAGGTATATGTTACCTTATATTACGTTTGTTTATTTAATTGTTAGATTTTGATTATGGCTTATGTTGATAATTTTGTCCTTTTGTTTTTTAATCGTCTGAATCAATATTATTGAATAACCAGAGTATCAAAAGTTCAACCAAAGATCAAAAGAACAACATTGAATACCCTACTATCACAATCCTAACCATAAAGATATCTAGATACTACTATGAGTTTTTCTCATGATATAATCTTGAAGCAAAACTGGTAGAATAAATCTTCAATTTACGAGTTTCTCTTTTTGATGTAATCTCGTTCATCAGAATAAGGAATAGCTCTTCATGATGTGAAAAGAGCTACTTTTACACAACCAAAATTCTAAATCTTTACACGGCAAAAAAAAATTCTTCCGGATATTCCACGGCAAGAAACATATTATTCCGGAAGTTTGCTCCATTCTTGAGGCAAAACTCTAATAGAGGGAGAGAGTTCTCGAAATAAAGTTGTTGAATCCAAATCTGGAAAAGACACAATTGAAATTTTCAAACCTCGAACAGATCTAGAAAATAGAAATCTAAATAAAAAAAAACAAAAAAAAAAGAGCACTAACGGATCGGTGCAGGAGGTAAGAAAGCTTCCGACACCGATCCGAAATAGATTGGTGAAACTTCTCTCTTTTTTTTCTCACATGTTGATAATTTTTTCTATAAGACCAAAAAATGACTTAACAATATTACATTTATGATTTGTATTTTGGTTGAGTATGCGGTTTTCATTACAGATCAGGTAATTTGTATTGTCCAAAAAAAAAAAAAAAAAAAATCAGAACATAATAGGTTTTAACAAAGTTATCTTTAATTTTGAGTCCCAAATTTCCATTAACATTTTGTATTTTTCTTAAAAAAAGAAAAAACATTTTTTTTTTTTATCAACCACACTTTAATAGCGGTTTGAGCCACAACTGGCCGGCCCAATAGCCAAATTCTGCATACTGCAGAAAGTGGGATTCGATCCTGGGTGCACTGGTGTTGTCTGTCTTCTGTGGACTTACCACATGCCACTAGACCAAGACCACTTGTGCAAAAAAAAAAAAAAAAAAATTTTGTATTTAGAAATTTTACACACTATTATTTGATTGGAATAAATTTAAAAACCCAACACTTCTAAGATTATTTTTGGTGTCTGTTTTCATATTTGATGTTTAAACGTGAAGAATCCTACAGTGTTTGTAATTCTAATAACGAAAGTCATATTCAATATAATGAACTTGAGTTATGTGTGATTATTTCAACATTGATGCATGTATTAAATGGGCAAATACCAATAGTCCTATATAATAGAGAAATGTTATTATGATCTTTTGTAGATTTCTTAATTTAAAATTTAGGAGAGAAGTTATATCTATTTTAAAGTTCCATCATTAATCATACATTAAATTGTTAATATTTTCAATTATTCTCATATGTTTATGGATTGTTTTTTTTGGAAGGGATATGTTTATGGATTGTTAGGTACCACAAAATCCATTGTCTTACAAAATCGAACACACACGCTCACACAAAATAAATAAATAAATAAATAAATCATTTTTGATAAATATTTTTTTGACATTGAAAGTTCAATCTCATAAACTCAGTCAAAAGCATACAAAGAGCCAATAGGGTTTTTAAAAGCCTAGATGGTAAAGCCCAAGAAAAAAAATTGTCCAATGTTTAAGCTTGAGCAAACTTCACGCGAGAGTAGATCGGCTAGCCACGAGGGACCATAGATCGTTAAAATAAGATTGAAAAGGATGATTCGTGTGGTATGACTCATTCATCATACCACAAGATTCACATCAATACTTCTAGAGCTCAGAGCTCAGACCACTTTCAATGTCCAAGAGGTCCTTAAATTTTTTAGAGTAATAATTAACTAAAAGGAGTGTTAGAATCCATTTACTAAGCGAAGACGGAAAAAATTTAAGAAATGGTTTTTAGGGCTGTAACCCAAACCGATATGGATTCAGCATAAATCATTGAAATGCTTTTGTCTCAGTAAATGAGAAACTTTTTTTTTTTTTTTTTTGAAAATTGTAAATATCATAAATGAATGTTCGAGGTTTTACAAAAATTGTATATCCCGGTAGTTTGTAATCATGACCAAAAAAAGATAAAAAACCATGATTACAAGAGAGAAGAGAGAATTTATATTCTCAATTATAACCACAGAGACAAGAGGTCCCTGAAGATGTTCTCTAGCCAAGATTGTGTGTTTGACATGCCTATTGACCTCAACGAACAGAAGAGGTGGAGAGATCAAAAGGTTGTTGTGGAGAATATTGTTCATTTGCTTCCAAATGTTGAAAACTGTCGCGTGAACCACTATCTTTCTCAGAGTAGATGGTGCCGCAGAAGATGTTGTCAAAGACCAATCTAGCAGAGACTGCCAAGAGTCGAATCCCGAAACTGGAAGGTGCAGCTTATGCTGAACCAAGTTCCACATAGCAGAACAGTAAGCGCAATGGAGCATGATATGATCCCTTGTTTCCTCCGATAAGGAGCAAAGACAACAAGAAGATGGTACTTGCATTCCCCAAGAGGCCAATCTAGCACGAGTAGGCAGCCTGTTGAGAGTAGCTAGCCACATAGTGAAAGCATTCCGAGGCGTGTGACCTTTGAACCAAATAGCATCATACCAGGGTACAACATTTTCTGAGGGCCTTAAAGCATCCCAAGTTTTATGCTTGTAAATGAGAAACTTAAATATTCAATTTGATAAGACATGGTTAGTTTTTTTCATTTAATGGAATTGACTGAGATGGCTAATGTCTCAGTCATGATAAATTTTAAGAACTTGGTTAAGTTTTTTAGTTTGTTTAATTGATTGAGCTCATTTCTGTCTCACGTACGGGTTAAGTTTCAAAATATGAATTACGACTTATAGATTGATAAACTGACACGCAGTGTTATAGCTCACATTTCTAAACATAACAACAATATATATAAGGTAATGTAACAACAAGAGAGATACCTAAAATACAAGAAACTGAAGTAACCAGAGTGTAAATCAAAACATCTTTGATAGACTATGCAATCATAATTAATACAAGTCATGTCTAGATTTATTGAGTTTTATATTTGCCTGAGTGGGAGAGTAGTTACTTGAACCTAAAATTGAATCAAATCAAACCAAAATAAAGTCTATATATAAGACGAATGTGAGAGTATTGTAGGTATCTTCTTTGTAATACTTTTTTTTATATAATCACAACGAACATCTTTATTTTTCTTCTCACTTTTCCTCTTCGAGATTTAGAAAGTTACGTTTTGTTCCATTATACATTACTATTTTTTTTTTTTTGTTGCATTAAAATAACTTTTTTAATCACAAAGAGTATTTCTATTTTTTTCTCACTTTTCCTCCGCAAAATCGATCACAAAGAAGAAGAAGAGAAGATACGTGTGGTTTAAAAGCCAAATTTTTCTGATAACAATCATTTCTTTTTTCTTTTCTTTTGAAGGCAAGAACCCTAATGGCATTCTGCATTGTATATGCCTATATATACCGCCATCATACACATGATCAACATGTATATAACCCTTTAATTTATAATGATAATCGAAATAGCTTATTTTAAACAAAAATCTGCTTAGTTGATTAAATACCTAGGAGAAAGTCTAGGGAGCAACTTTTAAGACAAGGTTAAGAGTCTCTAGCTCAATTGGTAAAGATCTCTAGGCAAAGTTTAGAGGTCGTCGGTTCGAGTGGACATTTGGGAGGGGACCATATAACATATTTTGGTACTCGGTCTGAGGGGATATAACCTCTTGGTATTTTTAAAAAATAATAATAAAAATGAATTTCCCTACTAATTAGTCCATATCAGATTTAATTAGTTGTCTAACGTGATGCACAATAGTTTTTTAGTTTGCAATACAGGAGTGGGTTACAGAATTCAGAAACCGCCAGTAGTTAATTACACTACCTCGGAATTAAACCGGCGGAGGACAATAAACTCCCAGGAGACCAAACAAAAACAAAGACGAAACTAGAACTAACTAATGCTATGAATCAACCAAACCTAAATCAAAACATAAACCAAGAGGAACTAAAGTCTTAAAGTGCGCATGCAAACTAATTATATGATCTGTGACACAATATGCATTTGAAATATTGTACCAATTATGCATGGACATTAACAATCAAGTTTGAGAACAGTAATATGCATATATATAAGGAATTCATGATCACAAAACGAAACACAATTTTTCTTCTTCATGGTCTACGATAAAAAGAGAAAGGAAGAGTAATAATGTACCTAGCAATTAGCAAATATGATCATCCGGTTCTATTAAACTTGCAATTTCGAGGAATAAATCAGGTAAATATTATTTTACTTTATTTTCAAAAGAAAAAATTGAATGGGCTTGCAATTATAATTAGAAAGCCCTATAGTCAAGCGAACTACAATCTAGGGTTTTGGAAAATGCGGTATATATATAAACAAGGTATTAGGGCTTAGGGGATATATAGCTTGCGCAGAGGGCAAGAAAAAGAAAAAAAAAGCTGCGTGGTTCACAATGGGTCGTGTGATTAGGGCACAACGTAAGGGTGCTGCTGGTTCCGTCTTCAAGTCCCACACTCACCACCGTAAGGGTCCTGCTAAGTTCCGTAGCCTCGACTACGGTGAGCGCAACGGTTACCTTAAAGGATTGGTGACGGAGATCATCCACGATCCCGGTCGTGGTGCTCCTCTTGCCCGTGTCGCGTTCCGACATCCTTTCCGTTACATGAAGCAGAAAGAACTGTTCATCGCCGCCGAAGGTATGTACACTGGCCAATTTCTTTACTGTGGTAAGAAGGCAAATCTTGTCGTTGGGAACGTTCTTCCACTTAGGTCTATTCCCGAGGGAGCTGTTATCTGCAATGTGGAGAACCATGTCGGTGACCGTGGAGCTCTCGCTAGGGCTTCCGGTGACTATGCCATCGTGATTGGACACAACCATGAAAACGACACTACTAGGTAAATTCAGACATTTTGAGGAATAACTTCCACCAAGTCTTATGTCATTTCTGTTTTGAGATTCTGTTATACTAAGTTTATGTCATTTCTGTTTTGAGATTCTGTTACACTAAGTTTATGTCATTTCTGTTTTGAGATTCTGTTATACTAAGTTTATGTCATTTCTGTTTTGAGATTCTGTTATGTCATAAGGGTTTTTTTGTTTTTTTCCATGAAAAAGGATTAAGCTACCTTCTGGAGCAAAGAAGGTTATTCAAAGTGGATGCAGAGCCATGATTGGGCAAGTGGCAGGTGGAGGAAGAACAGAGAAGCCACTTCTCAAAGCCGGAAACGCATACCACAAGTACAGAGTGAAGAGGAACTGTTGGCCAAAGGTGCGTGGTGTTGCAATGAACCCAGTGGAACATCCGCACGGAGGAGGTAACCACCAGCACATTGGTCACGCCAGTACGGTCAGGCGCGATGCTCCTCCTGGAGCAAAGACTGGTCAAATTGCTGCTAGAAGGACAGGTCGTCTCAGAGGTCAAGCTGCCGTACGAGCAGGCAAGGCAGAGTAGACTTCATTGTCAAACGCTCTTCTCTTGCTTTTCTTAGTTTTGTTTTATTACTACGTACGTTTCATTATCTTTTTGGTGTTGAAGCTTAAGAGCTTTGTACTCAAACTACCCAAGTTTTTTTTTATCAGTATCCTTCCTTAATTGTTAGACAAAATTATTATGAAGCAAAAAAAGTTTTTTTTTATACGATGAGTAACATGGATTTTCAACTTTAGTACAACTTGCAATCCTTTATCGGCCTCTTGATGATTTTTAACACAAATTGATCTAAATTAAAAATTTGTTACTAAAAGACTATTTTTTGGGAATGAATCAGAGACTGGATTACGTTCATGAACCATTTTTCCCATACCCTCCAAACCTCATTCTCTTAGCCATTGGAGCACCACTTTCAAAATTAGGACTCAATTGGTTATGGAGATAGATGCAATTATCACCCTGTGTACATCCTCTGGGAGTGCCAAAGTAGATACACTGTTTCTGAACCTTAAAGTTTCCAGATTGTGGATGGTATTGATTAATTTCATGATTAACTAACCCATGATCCCTTATAAGATTCTTGAAATGATCTACACTCTGTGGGGGTTGTACTACCGGTCTAGGTCTATGAGTAGAATGAACATGGTTTAGGTTCATTGGATAACTACCGAATCCCATCTGAGGTGGACCCATCTGAGGTGGAGGCCTCACAAATCCAACTGGTGCTGGAACATTGTTCATTTCAGGAGGGCGGAATTGGGGATAGGGTTGGAGCTGGGGTTGAGGATTTACCATTACCTGTGGTGCTGCAAAAGGAAATGGAGGTCTCTGGAGGTTCGGGTTTGTTGGCAGAGAACTCGGTGGGTGTTGAATTGGCAGAGATGGTTTGGTAGCTATGCCAAAAGAGGGATGAACAGGAGGCCTAACCGGGATTCCATATACAGGATTTAGTGAGGATATGTTTCCATTTGCAGGCTTGGGTAATGACACTCGTCTCTGCCCATAACCTGTAAAAGGCTTCGAAACTGCAAACCTCTGCTCTTGAGGTATTATTACTGGCTGCGGCTGCGGTTGACTAGCCATGGGTGAGGCGGTGACATGCTGCGGAACAATCCTTGTGGGGTTGATGTTAGCTTCAACTGGTTGATTCTTAGTTTCAGAGGATTTACCTCTGTCAGCCATCAGTTTCTTGACCATTTCGGGGTCGCTGAGGATTTTGATAAGTAGATCAGGATCGACCAAGCTCCCCTGTTCCTTACTTTTGATCAGTGCTTTTAGAGTTGCGGAAGCAAGCGCAGTCAGGTCTGGTGGAAGACCAGAAAGTGGTGCTTCGCTTGAAGGTGGAAGCTTGGTTTCCAAGTGATCTTCCTTGTTTGCAGTAGAGATGGATTGAACTGAAGTCTGGGATGTTTCCACAGCAGATTCGGATACTTCCTCAATGGGAATGGAGGGAGTTTTGCTGTCATCATAGTGTTCCGCTTCCACAGCCGGCGAAACAGAGGGTCTACGTCAAAACAGAACGGGATCAGCAACAAGAAAGCAACAAAACTTGTTGAGTAAGCTAAATAAATGTCTTGGGAGCAAGTAAGAAAGCAAATACCGAGAAGGGACGGCATTGCGATGCGGATAGACAGCTTGCGGCAGTTTAAAAATCCTCAAGTTTTGGGTGTACCTCTCTTTGCTCTCACCGCCATCTCCAAGCAGCCAAGTAGGACTCAGGATGATCTGTTTAGACCAAGACACTTAATGTATCAGACATAAAAGCATCAAAGAGCTTCACCAATTCTTTCTCTGAGTTGTATATATAAATACCTTAATAGGTTCCTTCCATTTGATGCGAGGTATGGTTGAGACTTTTGGCTTAACCTTATAGTGATTTCCTTCAAAACCAGGGGGAAGATCTGGCCCTTCATTTGATTCTTTTGGGTAGCTACGACGTCGTGCCTGATACATAACCTTAGCAGGACAATCCTCTGTTCGAAACGTCTTAACCTGCTCAAAATCCGCATCGTTTTTTTTGATGTATCAAATTCATGTAACTTAACCATTCAATTACGGATGATATTGAAAACAGGTTTTACGAGGCACATTAATAGTTTGCAGAGGAGCCGCCGAGTTATGTATTCACAATTCAAAACATCATCGTAAGAAAATTAAATTTTGAAGACAGTAATAAATGGATAATATTGCCTCTTCTCATCATTGGTGTGAGAGTTAAAACTTTATCTTCCCAGATAAGAAAATTAAAGGTCAATAATTCCATATACAAAGAGTCGTGAAAGTAACAAACTTGTTTCTTTAATCAAACTTGATTCTTTTTAACATTCCAATTTTCGCAGATTTTCCCATGGATTTAACAATACTGTTAATTAATCACCAACTTAATTACCAAATTGTGTTTAAAAATAATTAACTAACAAATCAATTTATCATCAATTGGATGAATTTTCTTTTAAAATCAAAAATCAAAAACAAGATTTTCATGGGAAATTTAAAATTTCAGATTTTGTTTTTCTGGTATACAAATTTTTAAGATTGGGGGTGATGAATTGAAGAATCAAATGAATTTTTTCCAAAAAAACGAAGAAAAACAAATACACGACGATCTGTAAAATACCTGACAAAGCTTAGGACCTGATGGCCATGAAACTCTGGGTTTGCTCGATCTCTTCATTTTTTTTCAAAAAAATCAATTATAATCGATAAAAACAAAAATCGAATGTTATTAAGTCAACCGATTATCGTTTTATCAGATTAGTATCTATACGATTCGTTAGATCTATAGATTTTCTTAACGAGATTCGATTGCTCAATACGACGGAGACAAGAAACCAGAGAGAGAGAGGATGAGGAGGAGACGTCGGCGGGAGGGAATTGAGTGGATCAGGAAACCCTAGACTTTTTTTTTTTGTTGTGTTTATTTTTTTTTTTTAAGGTGCTTTTATGTTTCTAAATTGTCACTGTCATAAACTGTACATATGTTTATGTATATATATAGTTTTGAATTTGCTTTCAAGCGTCACCTACTCTAAAAAAATAAAAAAAATTATGTAACGTTTCCTGAAATTTTAGAATTCTTCTTTACTTTCTTGGTAATTGTTATTACATAGAAACATTGGTTTGAACAGAATTTGGGGTAAGAGGAGATTTTTTTTTTCCTACCTGTATAAATTTGGATTTTCTGTTTTTGGCTTTTTGTCTTTAAATTCAAACATTTTTTTAATTACTATAACCGTTGTATTGTAGGAGTAATTACTGTAATTGAACACATGTCACATCCACCAAATTTTTTTAACTTTGTATTTTTGTGTGGGCTAAAGCAGAAGTTTTATCCAAAGTCATTAAGTTCATGAATGAGATAAGAATATTAACAACTGGATAACATTTGTCAGCTCTTTGGCAGCTGTACAGAGCGTTACTTCGCTCTCTTCTTGCTCTGTTACTTCGCTCTCTTCTAGAAGAGTGACACTTCAGTAAGTAACTAAATTAACTATGTATGTATGATGAATTGCCAAATCAAGAAGATATTTGTCAAAAATAAAAGTCACAAAATAATTAGATTATGATTGGTTCATGTATGTATAATGTATGTATGTATTGTTCAAAATAAAGTCACAAAAATGATTTGACTAATATTGGTTCATGTATATGTATTGTCAAATCAAGCATATATGTGCCAAAATAAGGTAAAAAATGATTAGATTATCATTGGTTCATGTAAGGTTTGCTATATGGAATAACATTTCTGATTGTATCAATTTGAATTCTCCAAATAATCACTTTATAGTTGTTTTGATGGAGTATTCAAATGAATAATAATAATAAAATAAGAAAATGAGGAGAGAACAAGAAGAGTGTTTTAAGAAAGAAGCTTCTAGAATTTCTTTAGACACTCAACTAACATGTGTCCTTTAGAGATTGGTTTAATTTTTGCCAAAAAAAAGAGATTGGTTTAATTTTTAAAAATAGTTTATTATTTAATTATATCTTTAAACTGTATGAAAGTTGTACCAAAATATTTGTAAGACACCCTTTATCGATAAAAATGCTCTAAAAATCGTCTGTTGTCTTGGGATAGTTATCGGTTTAGTAATCTGTCCAATTGGGAGCAAGCATATCTATCACCTTTTAATAGTGTATATTTAGGAGTTTTTCTTTATGTTTTTGTTGGGTAATTCATGATCAATTCCAACAATATGGTCAAAATGATTTTAGGGAAAACAAAGATAAATATGTTCTCCTAGAAAAAGATTACATCTATTTCAACTTCTTATTGATTAGGAAGAGAACTATTCACATGTGTGGAAAATGAATCTAATTTACAAGGAAAAAATGACGATAGGGTTTCGAGTCTTAACACCTATTACGTAATTTACAGATAGAACATTATTGTCAGAATGAAGTTGAAAATCTATGGTAGTGAAGATGCAAAATGATTAATGGGAGATTCATGTTTTCTCTATTTATTATAAAGTAAATCGAATCATATTATGATTATCTCACTTCCACGTCTTTTGGTGTTTTTGTAACATACTTTCCCCCTTAAAAAGTATAATGTAGGATCTCTCAAGTTGTGTTGTTCTGTCTTTCGCTTGATCTGGTATGTTGGCATGTATAATCAATGTTTAATGTGTTTTAGCGATAAAGTGTGTGCATGCTTATGTATTTTACACCGGCTCGATGGTGTGGTAGGTTAACTAAAAGCAGTGAAGTCGTCTATGCTACAGATGAGTTACATGCACATCTAGGTATCAATTTAGTCAAGGTGATCTGTCAAGAATATGATTTATTATCTAGGATCATGGAACCCCAGAAAAAATTCATTTTGTATGAACAAACATTTATATTTGTGTCTTCCAAAATATCAAATTTTAGCTTTTATGGAAGGATCGTTGGTTGTTTTTAGATAGTCGTAAGGTAACAAGGTTAGTAATTTTCCATTTGGAAGCAAGCATATGTAACAACATATAAGCGTATGTTCATGAGTCTTCTTTTGTGTTTTTGTTGGGTAGCTTCTGACATATTCCGACAATATAGTCAAAAATGATCTTTGTGATGACAAAGAAGGACATGTCCTTCTGAAAATTTTCTTATGTCCGAGTTAGGAATTATGTGATTAAGAAAAGAGATGATCCTATTTAGAACAAAAAGAAAAAAAACTAATTTCCAAGAAGAAAATAACATTTAGGATTCGAGTCTTAGAATCCATTAAATTATTTGGTGGTAGAATAAAAGAAATGTATTGTCGTCATAGTGGAGTTGAAATTCTTTGGCATGTTCGCAGTAAATTATGAAAGATTTGTTTGTTTACTTACTATCTACCAAAAAGCAAGTCGAAACATATTCTGATTATTTTAACCAGCTCAATCTGGTATGTTGTTAAGTCTAATCAGTTTTCAATGTGTGTTAATGATAAAGCGTGTGCATGCTTATGTATTTTTCGGTGGCTCGATGGTGTGATAGGTTAACTCTACGGATTCGGGTCGTCTATGCTACACACGAATTGCAGGCACATCTTGGTATCAATTTGGTCAAGATGACTTATCGACAATATGATTTATCATCTAGGATTACAAAAACCTAGAAAATTACCATCTCATATTAACTAACATTTCTGTTTGTGTCATTTGGTATCTTCCAAATAATCAAATTTTTGTTTTTATGAAAGGACCGTCGGTTTATTTTTGGATAATTATAAGGTTAGTAAATTTCCATATTGGAAGCAAGCATATATAATCAACATTTATATGTGTATGTTCAAGAGACTTTCTCTGTTTTTTTTTTTGTTGGATAGCTTATGACATATCCCACAACATGGTCAAAATGATATTTGAGAAGACAAAGGTGGACATGTCCTCCAATTTATTTTTACGTCCAAGATAGAAATTAATTATGTGACTAAGAAAAAATATGATAATTTGTTTGAAATAAGAATTCAAATTCCAAGAAAAAAATGATGGTTGGGATTTCGAGTATTTACACCCATTAATTTATTTGCAGATATAATAAAAAGAAATGGATTTATCATTAGAGTGGAGTTGAAATTATTTGGCATGTGCGCAATAAATTATGAGAGATTTTTATTTTCACTATCATTCATAAAGTAATTCGAAACACATTATGATTATTATCTATTTTGGTCTTTCTCTCTCTCATTCCCATGTCTTTGGTTGTTTTTTTCAATATATTGTTTTCTCTTGAAAAGGTATATATATTAGGATCTCTTGGTTTCGAGTTAGGTTGAAAAATCTTTATTTGTTCGGTCTGGTATGTTGTCACTTGTCAGGTATAAAGAATGCTCATGGTGTGTTAGTGATAAAGTGTGTGCATGTTTCTGTATTTTTCAGTAGCTGGATGGTGCAGTAGGTTAACTATAAGGATTGGAGTCGCTTATACTACACATGAGTTACCTACTTACCTGCACATAAGTATCAGTTTAGTCAAGATGACTAGTCGAAATTATGATTTATCATCTAGGATCGTGGAAACCTAGAAAATTTGCCATTTTGTATGTACTAACATTTCTGTTCGTGTAATTTCGTATCTTCCAAATAATCAAATTTTAGCTTCTATGGAAAGACCGCTGGTCGTTTTTGGATAATCCATTGAGGAGTAAGTATTCATCAACATTTAATTTATAAGTGTATGTTCAAGAGTTTTTTTTTTTCTTGTGTTTTTGTTGGGTAGCTTATGACGTATTCCAGCAACATATTCAAAATGATATTTGAGATGACAAAGGTGGACGAACATGTCCTCCTAAATATTCTCTTACGTACGTCCAAATTAGGAATTATGTGATTAAGATTAGAGATGATCACCAGTTTGGGAAAAGAATTTTAATTTCCAAGAAAAAATGACGGTAGGATTTCGAGTTTTAGCACCCGTTAATTTATTTGTTGTAGAACAAAAGAACGGAAATATCGTCAAAGCGTAGTTGAAATTTTATGGCATATGCGCAACAAACCATGAAAGATTCGTATTTTCGCTATCTATCAAAAATTAGGTTATAACATATTTTGATTATCTATTTCTCTCTTTCTCTCTCTCATTTCCATTTCTATAGTATATTTTCGTCAACATATTTTTCTCTTGAAAAGATATAAAGTAGGATCTCTTGGTTTCGGGTTAGGTTAAAAAAACTTTACATGCTCGATCTGGTATGATATCAAGTGTAATGAATGGTCAATGTGTGTTAGTGATTAAATGTGTGCATGCTTATGAATATTATGGTAGATTACTGGTTTGATGTATCAACTACAATCATTGGAACGTGGCCTCTATGCAAAACCTAATTACATCTCGCTAGGTATCCGTTTCGACGAGATTCTATGTCAGAAATATAATTTCGTAACAAAAATCACTATTTTAGAAAATGGCGATAGCAAATGACGTAAATCATCTCACAAGTTTCACTCAAATAAGTAAAAAGAAAAATCACTGACCGTAAAATTTATGATTATAGAATGTTGGCATGGCTTGTATGATACTTACGAACATGTGGGAGTACTATCTCAGAATTATATTATTATTTTTTATTAAGATACGATACAGTTCGGAGTAGGAATGAAAATTTTCGTAAATGAACTAAAATACATAATTCATAGATGTAATTTTACTAATCTATGATAAAAGAATGTAAACCAAGAAGTATATTTTCTTCTACATATTTACATTCTTAAAATTTTGAAAACTATTATTATTTTTATTTTAATATTTCAAACTATTTGCAAACTAACCAGATTTGGAATTTTATTTATTAATTTGATAACGCCAAATATTTATATTACAGTAGTATTTTAGTGTTGAATTGACTATTTTCAAATTATTTTAATTATAATTACCATAAACCGTAAAAGCATTAAATTAATAATTTGAACTCAGAAATTTGAATATGATATGAAATTGATTGAATATGATATGAAACTGATTGAATTCTCTGTTTGATTACTTTGCAAAGATTAGTCTATAGTAAACCATTTCAATTGGTTTGAGTTTGACCAGAAAATAAGTAACACAATAACGTGCCAGGCGTAAAATAGGAATATATCGCATCAGTCAACAAAAATGTTTTTTAGACATACGGTAATTAACCAAATTACCCCTATACTGAAATTGACTAAATTACCCCTTCGTCTTCAAGCTCTCGTCTCCGTCAAAGTCCTATTTAAACAAATCAATCTCAGAGCCCAAAATTCAACACACAGAGCCTCTCCAAAATCCAGATCCGAAACCCACCAATGGCGTCTGAAAACAATGGATCCGGATCCGAAACCGCGGTGGAAATGCCGAGGAAGGTAGCACTGATCACCGGAATCACCGGGCAAGACGGATCTTACCTGACGGAGTTCCTTCTCGGGAAAGGCTACGAAGTCCACGGCCTGATCCGTCGATCATCGAATTTCAACACTCAGCGAATCAACCACATCTACATCGATCCACACAACGTCCACAAAGCTCTGATGAAGCTTCACTACGCTGATCTCACCGACGCTTCCTCGCTTCGTCGTTGGCTCGATGTGATCAAGCCGGACGAAGTGTACAACCTTGCTGCTCAGTCTCACGTCGCTGTCTCCTTCGAGATCCCTGATTACACAGCCGATGTGGTCGCTACTGGTGCTCTCCGTCTCCTTGAAGCCGTCAGATCTCACACCACCGATAGTGGCAGGACGATTAAGTACTACCAAGCCGGATCTTCCGAGATGTTTGGGTCAACACCGCCTCCGCAATCGGAGACGACGCCGTTTCATCCCAGATCTCCTTACGCTGCTTCGAAAGTCGCTGCTCATTGGTACACTGTGAATTACAGGGAAGCTTATGGTTTGTTCGCGTGTAACGGGATCTTGTTTAACCATGAGTCACCTCGACGTGGAGAGAATTTCGTGACGAGGAAGATCACGAGAGCTTTGGGAAGGATCAAGGTGGGTTTGCAGAGGAAGCTCTTCTTGGGGAATCTGCAAGCGTCTCGAGATTGGGGATTTGCAGGGGACTATGTGGAGGCAATGTGGTTGATGTTGCAGCAAGAGAAGCCTGATGATTACGTGGTGGCCACCGAGGAATCACACACTGTGGAGGAGTTTCTTGATGTGTCTTTTGGGTATTTGGGGCTTAACTGGAAGGAGTATGTGGAGATTGATAAGAGATACTTCAGGCCGACTGAAGTTGATAACTTGAAAGGAGATGCTAGCAAGGCTAAGGAAGAGCTGGGATGGACTCCGAAAGTCGGGTTCGAGAAGCTGGTGAAGATGATGGTTGATGAAGATCTTGAGCTTGCTAAGAGGGAGAAAGTGCTTGTGGATGCTGGTTACATGGATGCTCAGCAGCAACCTTGATTTCATTTATAGAGTTTAATTTTGCTGTTGTCCTTTTATGCTTGTTTTGTTGTGTTTTTGTGGTTTAGTTTTATTGTCGCTTTTTTTTTTTTTTTAAGTTATCAAATTTGTTACCCTCAACAAAATGAGGATGAAATGAAAAAAAGAAGCACATTAAACAGTTTTAATTTTAATACATCTCTGTTCTTTAACGACATTATAGTCCTTTTACTCTTTCTTGGAATTCACTCTAAATTGTTACACAAACACAGACCTAACATAGAAAATCAATAGAGTAAGATGTGGAACCAGAACTTGTAGACAGCCTTAATCAATCAATAAAATGTGACACATGCTCTGGCAATTCATGAGCATTGCATGAAGCAGCAAGTAGCAGAGACGAGTTTATTGACAAGGCAGAGCTTTTGAGATTCTGTTGTCAGGAAAATCGTGATTGCAACGTTTAGAGTCCAGCAGAGGGGTTTTAAGTCACAGAGCAGTTTCTAGGTTAAACATTTGAATAAGATATAGTGGTGTCCACAGAGAAGTTTAAGTGAAAAAGCTATTCAAAGGTGAAACATTCGCGACTGAACATGGCCTAGCAAGCAATTAGATTTTAAACTCCCCGGAAGATGACAATACCTGCTTTTGCCACTGAGATGTCGGATTCAATTTCAGCCTAACTCTAATCAGTTAAACACATAAAACATACCAGAGAGAAAGTATGAAGATGGCTCTCGCGAATTGCCATATTGAAATTTACATTGCTGACTCTCAGTCTCGGACACAAATCAAAATTTACATTTGCGATATACTTCTCACTGAAGCCACACCACTTTCAATTCAGTACTCAGAAAATTTCTGATTTTTGACCCTTTTTTCTTTAAATTTACAAAATGGAGAGTGACAAAACGCTGCGCTTCCAAAGGCTAGATTTCTTGGGACGGGGCTTGATAGAGAAGTTAAGACCATACATCTCTTTGGATGCCAAATTCATGTCCAGGAAGCCCATGAGCTTTCCCACAACAGAAGCACTCTCTCGGACATGCTCCATATCTTTGCTCTCTGACCATAAACGGTGTGCCAGTTGGAGCCGCCTGTGCTTTGTGTTCAACCCAATGCCCCATCTCAAGAACAAGTTCTCTCTCTCTTCTTTCGTCAATTTCTTCTGCATCAGCTCACTCAGCTTGTACCTCTCCCTATTCAACGCCCTTAGGCTTTTTGTTTCACAACCCAAACAGTTAAAAACGATATTACCTTTATCACAAAAACAACACTTTCTTGACCTAAACCATCAAAGGAAAGGCAAAGGGCTTTTGCATGTATACATACCTTGACATTGATGTCAGAGTGCGTCCATTTTCGATAGCTTTGTTATTGTGGGTAAAGGTTTCTCTGATGTACTGGAGTCTACGGAGTTCTACCTCCATGTACAAGCAATCTTTTTGATCTCCTCTGAAGAGAAGGAAGAAGTAACTTCTGTGTGCCAAGGAAACATTGCACGATTGCCATAGCTCTATTATCTCCATCTCAAGTCTCTTAAACTCCAGCGGCCAGTTCAATGGCAAGGTTAAATCTTCTGGTATGGGGTCCACCGCGGCATCCTTGAAACTCTTTGATGATCTCAGAGCCAAGAATTTTTGTTCTATGTCCTCCATCTGCCACATGATATTGAGAGATAGTAGAATGGCAGGTGGTTCTCAAGATAAAAAAAAACACATTTTACGTCGTATAAAGTTTAGGTATGCAAAAAGCAAAACTAACCGATAGATGAATGATTCGCTTGTCCCTTTGAGGAGCACTCTCTTCGCCTTCGGCCTGACTGATTGAAGTTTTACCACTTGCTTGACGCTCATATACATGAGGTTTAGAGGGAAAAACCTGTGATTCATTCAGTGCTGATTTTGTTTTATTACCGCCATCTAAAACCGCTGGCATTCTTTGGGTGAGGTTCAAGTTTTTGTCAAACCAAGTTGTTGGCATGCTCATCCTGCTAAAATGCTTTGGTGGCTTCTTGATGTTGCAAGGTTTCAGATTGCTCTCAGCTCTTTCTTTATGAGACCAGGTTGGTGGTGTGTTAGCATCTCTCTCAAACAAAGAAAGGGAAGAGCTAGACGCAAAGCTTGTTCCACAGCTCCGGCTTCTACTCAGCCCCATGCTTCCTCCCCCCGTCTGTGAATCTCTCTCGAGATGCCTACCATAAGGCTTTTCAGAAGATGGAGTGACGAAATCTTGATCTGTAGGGTCTCTTCTGAGGTTAGAAGAATGACGAGGAAATAATTTTTCAGTAAGTGATAAAACACAGCGTGGAGATACTTTGATGGGTTCACCTTTTTCCTTCGGTTGGATAGAGACACAACTGACTTCTTCTTTTACTCCTTCGCCTTCTTTGTCTTCTTCTTCTTCAGCTTCTATTGGTGGTGTTAAGTTCTTTGACTCTGGTATACATACTGGTAACGCACTCATAGCCAGAACTGGACTGCATCCTTGCATGTTTGGCTCTGGATACGTGATGGTACCAGGACTCTCTGTTTCTATGCATTGAAATTCCGTGCAGGTATCCTCAGAATCCACCTCACTTGGTTCGACCATTTCATGAAATCGTTCCTCCCGCACAGGAGACCGATCTACAGATTCCCCCTTGTGAATGTGTGGTTGGTATTTACTTTCTGCCCCACGAATATTCAGTCGAACTTTAGTGAATTTCCCAGGAGTTCCAAACGAAGGGTGTTGGGCCGAACTACTTGCACCAGAATCGATCCTAAAGTCTGAAAGCTGGAATACATTCTCGTCAGAGCCGTGCTCGGTTGATTGAGGGGAAATAATACAAGACGGTTGCGCTGATGCAGAGCTTTCTGGTGTTGTATTTAGAGAGTCCCATGACCTGCGGACCCGCAGCTTGGGGTATTGACGTCCCAGAACCAACTGGGGAAATATAAAACGGGATAATAAATCGGACACTCGAAGAGTTTACTCATGCTTTATGTTAAGTTAAAAATTGAAATGACGTACATTTGTCTGTTCTGAGTCTGTTGGTAAAATCTCTTCTGTTGGTGCTTCTCCAATAATTTGTTGAAGATCCTCAATCCGGGAATAAGCCTGCTCTAACTGTTGTGCTAGTCGGAATACCTCTTTGTTTAGCTGTAAACAAATTAATATTAAAAGAACATAAAATCTCCTGAATGGACCAGAAAAAGATTTGTGTAATAAGGTAGATCACCAATACGAATGTAGCTGCCAGTAATACAAAAGATCGTATTACCTTTTCTATTTGGAGGTCCTTCTCCTTCAGCAATGTAGTTGTGTCAGACGCAACAAGAGTTTGACTAGGGCTTCTGAACTTACTCTCCAATTTAGCCAACTCCCTCTGTAAATGTTTAACGAGAGCTTTATCCGACATGATGACGTTGACTTGTGCATTTGTCGTCACCTCCTTTGCACAGCTTGCAAATAACAATGTGTTTCTTGATTGCTCAACGTGGATTCTTGCAGGACTCATGGTGCAGATTATGGCGGTTCTGGCATTCCCTCCCAAGGAAGACTGAAGTATACGTGTCAACTTTGAATCTCTGAATGGAATGTGCCCAGTTTTTCCTTTACTGCATTAAGCTAGCCACATAATTTAGCAATGGATACGGAAGCACTAATACATACTTTGATGTTTATAGCCGCAGTATGCTAAAAATTTTGCAAAGCGTCAGTACTGGCTGATAGTCATATTCAGCTTTAGAACTCAACTATCAGAGACTATGGAAAGCTGCTCAATCATCTTTAAAGATAGAAAATCCACTTACAAGCTCAAAGAATAAAGAGCAGACTAAGGTGGCACAAATTAGGGAATTTCATCGAACTAAAGGTGCTACACAGACTAACCTTAGCTTTCGAATGACGGTTCCTAGTGTTAGTAAACTTCGGTTTATATGAGCACCTTCTTTCAACCTTGTGCCAGCTGATAATGATTGAGATGCACGTTCACTTCCAGCAAGATCAATGAAATTCTGCAGGATAATTAGTTAATGTATGAATTACTTTCATCTTCTATATAGCATGATACATAATGCAAGCTTTAAAAGCATGTACCACTGTGGCTGTGAGGGTACTACATTTGTCATTCGCCATATATTCACGTGCTGTGCTTTCAACTGTCTGTTAAAGATCTCAGTCAGAAATAAGTTCCAAAACGCAGTTTTAACCACACAAAACAAAGTTCCAAAAAGCAGTTTGAAGATTGCAGTGTTGAATTGTTATAACCAGCAAAATGCCTTACCAATCTCAGAATCTGATGAGAGCGAGAGCTAACTTCATTTAAAGCTGTCTCTCCGATTTGCCGTTGGGCTGCAATGATTAGATTATACTTGTCAAACTAGTGACAAACACAAAACAAAAGAAAACAGCTGATAGTAGTCAAAGTTGATGGTGCTATCAAAAGTACTATTTTTTTAATAAATCAATACCTATACAGATCAATAAAAGCTCTTTGAAATGATTCCAATTCCGTAGCGTTTCCTCTGTGAGTTTCTCAACAACTGTCCCTTTCTGTCATGAAGCAAATGAGCAGCAAAGTGAGAGTATGCATAAGCAATTCAAAAAATGCCAGCATCAACTTTTACCTCGGGATCATCTAGAACTCTGAGTGGACTAATATCAGTACTCAAGAGGTCTCTGACAGACTCATTATAGATCTCCATGGCTGAGAACTTCAGAATGAATTCTCTTTCCTTGTGCTGCAGGAAACACGTATAAATTTTTGGAAAAGGGCTTACTGCAAGAACTGAAAATCTGGAAAAATTACTACTTAAGTTTATTATCTAGTTAATTTTACCTTGTCAATGTAATCATATATATCAGCCAATGCGTATTCAGTAACTCCATTCATAGTATATGTCTTTCCACTGCTTGTTTGCCCATATGCAAAGACACTGGCTGAAGCCAGTTGAAATTTGTATTAACTATGAGCCACAGTGGATAAAGACTAAACAGCAGTACGAGACATGCCTTACCATGAACCCCACTAACAACAGAGAGAGCCACTTCTTTTGCCCCTTGATCATACACCTGCTTCGTACAGCACTCAGGGCCAAACACTCTGTCTAGAGGCATAGAAAAGCTCAGCAATATAGATTTAAAGATTAGCTTTGATCAAGAAGCTCCGAATGTGAGCATGTCTTACCAAATTTGTACGCAACGGGGTACATGGAACGCTCGGAAACGGAAAGATGGTTCCTGTATATGACAGTCTGATCATTGATACACTCCCAATCTGCCGCATCATTCCTGACCCTTTCTCTCACATTTAATGGCCTCAGACGAACAGAGACAAATATCTTCTCTTCTCTACCGCTTGAGTCTTGCATCTGATCCTCTCCTGTAGCCATCTTCATCCCTCACCTGCCTTCCGGCATCCTATCCCAAAAGAAACCAGGACGAGAACAACAGCGGTGTCATGTCTAAAGGGGGAATTTTTCGGACAATGTAAATCACGAGTCCAGTGAAGAGCATCTAATTCCAACTCTCGAGCAGACGAACATTGTCTCCATCCATGTGTTTATATTAAAAAAAGAGAATGACAGCCAAATCAATAACAAGGTGGATCTTTTTCGTCATTGTTTAAGACATGAATAAACTAATATTGTAGAGAAATGTTGGAGTTTTCTACAATGATTCCCCTCGTAGAATTGAAGGATTCAAAGCCTACACTTATATCTTAGTCTCTAGAATCACAAAGAAAGCAGTTGCAACAGAAATCAATTACCTTGGGAGATTTCAGAGCCTGTTGTGCATAATGTTGGATCTGGAGCCAAGAATCTTTAGTAAGTCCATGTGCAGTGAGGAAACAGAGTTTTGACTACTTACACCTACCTCCCAGAAAATTCCAAACACAAAATTTAGCCGTAAGATCCAAGAAAATAACAATTAATTCTTAAATGCGTCGCCGGAGCATAAACCTAAGTTCAAAATTCATTTCACGCATGAACCTATTGCGCGTAATTTTAGTGGAATCCGAGAGCCCAAGCAACGCTCGTCGATTCAATAAACCACAAAAACCGACAATGAGATTTCGAACCTGAGACACCGCGTACATAACAATGTCGGGAGCGACGGTGAACGGTACCGACAGAAAACGATCTGAGATTCGAAGACCTATTTGGCTCGCAACAGCGACAAATCAGGTGTTTCAAAAAATGGGAATTACGGAGCTGTTTTGGCTTTTTCTGTTTTCTTCTCCATCGTCATTGATGAATTTAGGAATTAGCTATAATTATATTAGCGCGCTAAACTAAGCATCATTTTGGAGCTGCTCGTGACTTGTTTTTTCGATTAGATTTTTTATTATTTCGTTCCAAAATTGTTACTCTCGTTTTTACTAAATTCCAAAAATCATTAATTGTATCTTTACGTACAGCAGTATCTTTATTATTCAGAAAAAGAAGGAAAAAAAACCAATAATGCATGTTTCACACATTGATTTTTTTTTGGACTGAAGAGTAATAATCACATAATACGGTAACAACTTTATACTTACATTTATATAGGCTTAAGTTGATTAATCACATCATCAACCTAAATCATCTTATTATGAATTGAACACACATTATTGATTATTCCGATTGAGTGACACATCACATCACAACCACAAAAAGTAAGTACAATGATTTTGCAAGTTTCATTCGCATCTGCATATAATAACAGTGACCAGTATGGAATTACACGATGATAGTTTGCAATGTGGTTTGATTAGTAAAAATATATATTACGAAATAAATGTGGTTTGTAAGACAATAAAAATAAGATGAAAATAAGTGGTGGTTTAAGATCAAACATAAATGATACAAATTTCATCTAAATCCCCTATTAAATTGTGAACCACATATTTTGTTCATCATTCATATAGTTTACATTTCGAGTTCTTAACTGCTAAAGCTAACGTGGATCATGCTGTTTTTTTTTAAAGTTCACGGTAGATAACATAATACATACATTAAGAGGGAATTTGTCAACTAGTCAAAATAGAAAGAAATCATAATAAAATATATATATATATATATAAATTATAACACTCTTTTAATTGAAATTACGTGAGTCTTAAAGTCCTAGACTCCTAGTAAATATGCAATGACACTCTTTTATTTATAACACATTCATTTTTTTTTATCCCATTCATCTTATTTGTTGTTTAAATTTTTATTATTATATTATTAAATCTCACAAACTTAATAATAAATAAATATCTTTCCGCATCTAACGAAATTTGAATTAAAAAACAAAAATAAAATTAATGGTTAAAATATGAATGAAGGAGTGTCCTTCCAAATTTTTGCGTTCTACATATACGAGATAGAATAAAACACTAATTCTTAATTGTGATTTTACTCATTCCGAGAATTTTGTGTTCGGTTTTAAAAAATTAAAAACTGGAGTATATACGAAAAAATCTATGTTCATGATGTAAAAGACGAAAAAGAATCTATATATGTTTTAATAGTAGATCAAAATTTTTGATTTTTTTTTTTCTTTTGTCAACAAATATACAATATATATTAAGCTGGACTCACAATCAAATGGTGATATTAGCACAAACCACTAACTACAAGTCTTGGTCTAAATGAATTGTTTACAAATGATCTAAATCAATTAAAATGAGAAGGGGTGAGAAATAATAAAGAAAAGAAAGATGTAAAGAAAGAAAATGTGAATGTGTTGTAAAGACACTTTGGATAATATTTCATCATATACATGTAATATCGTAGTCATATTATCTAGTTGGTTAAACACTCAATTGTAGTAATTATTAATTCTCCTAATATGGCTAAACAGAATAATATATGAAAACAGAGCACATGAAGACATGTGCATTTGCTTTTTCCTTTTTGCATGTTACATCAAAGTGCTTCCATGCAAAATATCGTCTCAAATATACGAATTTACATTTGAAACGACTAACCTCTGTTTTTAACAGTATTCAAGAAGAAAAGAAAAAACTCGTGTCAATGTTATTTTAGCTACATAAAAATCAATAATTCAAATTTTTCATGGCAGTCAAACTTTTAACGTTCAATTATTGAAAAGGTACACTGCAAATAAATATTAGTATCTAAATTTTTTTGGGAGATATACATAAATATTAAACACGGACAATAAATAAGAGGGGGCCATGCACAACATGATGAGGCTATGGACCAAACCAGGCAGCCTTAAAGTTGAGTTACCAAGTAAGAGAGATAAATGTAAACAGTTTTATGCAGAGATGTTGAATTACATTTGTCCGATTTTAGTAATAAATATGATCTGTACATGATCTATACTCCTCAGAGATTTTGCAAAAGTTAAGACGACCATAAAGATCTGAGATCTGAGATCAGAGTTGGGTTTTAGATATAAGAGGTTTTATCAAATTTAGAATTAAGACGTTGAGAACTGTGGAGTTCTTGACACTTGAATTTGCTATATTATAAGTTGGTCATTTTTTCTATACATCCAAAAGTTCCGAGTTCATCTGATACATTGAATTGGCTGATGAAAGATCATTTCAGGTCGGCTTGCAAATTTTCTCTTTCGAACGTGTTGTTTTTATAGTAATGTTATGATTGATGTTTTTAATTTTTCTTTACTAAATGTTTTCTTAAATAATTTGTCGCAAGAGGCAATGTCTTACTTTTCTCTCGTGAGACATGAATAAAGCAAGAACAAGTCACGACTTGGAAACTAAACAGTGAAAGCTAACGAGGTCTCAGCAAAATAACAACTCTAAGAACAAAATTCTCTCTTTTCGCTATGCCACATGAAGATTGATGCATTTTCTCTTTTTGTGTTTTTCATATATCTGAGAATTTGCGACCCGAAAAAGGGGGAAAGAAAAAGAGCTAGAATGCTACCGCAGGTAGCTCGAAGCCACCCAAAGCAAAACATAGCTTATGAGCGAAGACATGACTTCAAAACCTCTTGGTCCTTTGATGAACGGTGGGACCACAGATACCATCAAGAAGGTCCCAACCAGCCACGAGACGATGAAAGCTCCAGTCCTGTTTCACAATATCAACCTGATCAGGTGCAAATTCAAATAAAAAAAGGTGGCAATGTTTTGGGATTATGATCAGCTTGCTTATTACCCGTAAAGGAAAGACCAGAGCTTCGTTTTCAGCCTTTGGTGGATGAAGTAAAACGTAGCTATTACTGATAACAAAACCTGAAAAGTCGGTCCTTCTTCTGTCGGAAACAGAGCCGTAAGAACACCAAGAACTGCAAACGTGACTGCGGTTTTGACAAGGAATGCAGTGGGAGGAGTTTGGAATCTCTCGAATACAAAGTTGACAACTTTAGACTGCCTCACTTGGCGGACCTTTTTCTTTATGTCGATCTTTGGATTTTTCCTCTCATGGAACTTCTGCATAATAATCTTGTCATGAGCTGATTCTATTGCGTCAACACTGGGTTTGTGACCCGCGTACTGCTGAATGAGGAAGTTCCTGGCGCCCTGAATCTCATCCTCTGAGGCCATCCGGCTTATCCCAAGACGTTTGTATGGGTCTTTGACATTGATCCTAGGGAAGACAGCTGAACCTATGGAAGTAACAGGGAACCATTTAGTCATATAGTTTGAGTAATTGTTGCCAATATTTGAGTTTAACGCATTCGTTTTTACTAACAACAAGTTCTAACTCAAAAGCACCTTAACTATATATAACCACTAATGAACACAAAAGCCCCACTAACAAGTATAAATTATGAACTATGTGTAAACAGGCCAAGGTGGTTACTAGAGAAAGCTTAAGATAGAAAAAGAAATATGTATTTACCAGTTGGGTCATCAGCCATATCACCATAGGAAGCACTCATGGCACGGACGATGATAGCATTGCTTCTTTGTGTAGGAATTGCCAAGCAAGGCCTACACAACACCGAAGAGAAGAGAAAAGCATTACAGATAACCATGAGAACAGAAGTAGCATATGCTTAATAAAAGAAGCAACAAAAACTACCTAACACGAGCAGGCCAAGCAGCATTTGGACAATTCAATCTGCTAAGAACAGTAAAAGCTTGAGAGCTTCTCTGAGATGTATCCAACCGATCTGAACGCCATCGAAAGTGAAATTTGGGAGGAGTACAAGTTAACCCGGAAGCATTCATCTCTGACCAGAGCTTTTGCCCACACCAATTTGCTCAATCCCTATATACAAAAAAAATCAAGAAACCCGTAAAAGCAAAATCAAAAACCCTAAACAATTACTAGGCATTCTAAACGGAATTGGCGCAGCTACCAGCTGAAGAATTAAACAAAGTGAAGAGAAACTGTTACAAAGTGTAAGAGTTGTCCCATCCCCCATGGATTGAAACCAAATGACAATTCTTAGGACAATAAAGTGGAAGCAGCTTCCAAGTATAAGTCGACTGGGAAACAAAAGAGAAAGGGATCAAAGGAAAGAGCTACCAGTGGAGGAGAAGAAGAAGACGTATGTATCGGCGACGAACAACAGTTTCTCTTTCCCAACCGGAACCTTCCACAAACCGCTGCTCGCAACGGATAGAACAAGTGCTGCCTGCCTAACAAGAGTCAAAGAGCTTTCCGACTTGAATGAGTAGTTTAAATTTGGTTAAGCACACTATGATCATCAAATCCGTCGTAGTCTAGCTGGTTAGGATACTCGGCTCTCACCCGAGAGACCCGGGTTCGAGTCCCGGCGACGGAGCTTTTTATTTTTCATATTTCTCTTTCTTTTATCCTGATATTTAGAGACTATTCATCAAGTAAATACTAAATAATAAATATATAGTCTGAAAGAATGGATTAAACTGTAGAGTAACTGTTATTATAACACTTTAAAAACTAAACGAATTGTCCAAACTGTACAGCATTTTGTTTCAGAGATTTGTAGTTTTGTGATAATATCGATAGTTTGCAGCTTCTTAGCGTTAGATTTACAGAGTCTGGTAGAAGATAGCCTCTAGAGCCGAAGCAGTAAAGCCCCTACAAAATATACAACACAAGACGCATTCATTTGAGCCAATTTCTTCTCCAAGTTAAGACAGTGAAGGCTCATAACATTGCATTACAGATGTCTCCGAATAATTTCAAGATTTACGAAACATTAGTGAAAGGCATACCTCGACGATATAATACACATCATGACTGGAACAATGTTATAGTGGCTATATGACCGTTCTTCATCACCTGCATATAGTTTACCAAAACATTAAGTTTTGTTTTAACAAACTGAATATATATACTGAATTGAAGTTACTAAAAATATGCTTCACCTCAAAAGCCACGTTCTGATAGCCATATACATATGTCGATCCAAAAGGGTTGCTAGTTGAGCCCTGCGTTTGAATAGCTGCTGGGCCACAGTCTCCGAGTATTTCCTAGAGTGAAAGCAAAGATTTCATGGGAAATGTATTGTGTGTTTGTTAACAATCTCATTCTCAGAATTACTGATTCAATCAGTCCTTTGAAATTTCTACATTTGACCATTTCCTTAATGTTGCCTCACAAGTTTCTTTCCATTATGCAATGGGATCCTACAACCACTGGGTTGGCCAAGAGATTTTACATCACTTAAAACTTTCAGGAAAGATTGGTCAAGGCCTAACATAGACTAGCTTCCTATTATTTTCCTGCTGTGCAGTGCCAGTGATCACTTTGGTCTGTAATTAATGAGTGATTAATTTACCTTAACCTGCTCCCAATTTGTTCTTGGAGTGATCTTGTTTCCACCTGCGTTGGCTTCTGCCGCATCGTCTCCAACTGAAAAGCAGCAAGACAGCATGGTTTTGTTGAAAAATAAGACTCAACATACATCTCAATCAAAGATAATTAACAGAAATGAAGTTGCTATCATTTGCATCGCTTGCCAGATATCACAAAGTTGCATTTTATGTATGAGTTGAAATCGGCATGACCAGGATAGTTGGTGTGAAGAACAAACTTCTTAGCTTTGTGAGTCTGTAGAATAGGCAAAGACGTAACGTCATGGATAGAGTAAACATATGAGGGGAACATATAACTCTTTTTGACGAGTTGCGTACCTCGCCATCAAACAGGATGTCCAAACCACGAGTAAAATAATTGTAAAAGTAATCACCGCAGAGAGTTGTTTTTGGTCGTGGATCAGACGCAGAATGAATAACCATTTGATCTACCTGGAAAGCAAAGGACAATTCAGCAACAGAAATCTAATAGGCATCAAACTGTGACAGATAACGCAGGCTAGATAGTTAGGGAAGCTAATGTAAGCATCTGTTTGCGATATGCAACAAGCAAATTTAAAGAGACGGGGATACATCACCTGCTTTGGGTGGATCCCACATGGTCGTCCTAATTCTGTCCAAACATCCTACACGGAGCACAAAATGATGAGTTCCAAAGAAGAAGCACAATAAGACAAGGTACAAACTTTACCTGTGGTGATGCACCAAAAGGCATACGCTGGCCTCCAACAGCAAAGTACAGTTCTTTGCCAAGCTGCATAAAAATTTAATGAAGTCATGCAAAGAGTAAGGAGGTGGCAAACTGCTAATTATGTAAGACTAACAGATGTGTTAACACACAAAGGAAAACATGAGTAAATGAAGATAAGCCAAACCTTGACATGAACCTCTTCCATATACAGGCTGCCAGGAGCCAAAGGAGGGACAATAGCTTTATCCATCAATTTTCCAACACCAACTTTTTTGTCGCTTGAGTTGTAATATATAGAGACCCGGCACGTTACTGGTGTGGTGCCATCTGGAAACTCTAATGGTAATGCCGCTTTGTAGAGTATAAATCAAATGTGAGAAGTTAGACATTGAACAAGATAAATATAACATAAACACAGATTATCTTGAGTCTGGGGAACAACATACTCTCTCCATCATGGCAGCAGTCTGTGTACTGGTTAGGAATAGGAAACTCAAAGGATAGGCCCTGCCACAGTTTAAAAATGTTAGACACAGATAGAAGAAATTCAACCATGTATGGCAATACAATGGGAACATAATATCATTCCTGCTCACCGGGTAGAACAGAGAATAAATCCCTCTTTCTTTATCATAAATCCCAGGAAAGGTCGGTCCAAAAAGGGCATACACAGCCACAAACGTGGCAAGAGTAGAAGGACCCCTGAAGTACAAGCAATATATGGTCTGTTAAAACAATAAACTAAACCAAACCCATAAATCTTAACTGCTTGGCTCACCCAATCATAGAAGTGGCATAGCGCATTTGAAGCCGCTTGACATCAAATATCTCAACAAGGCGTAACCTCTGCAAACAAAATTGAAAGAATGAGAACTAGACTAGTGTATCTTTAAAAAGCCAAAGAATAGTTGCAGGTACATAAGGATATCGTTTTCCACTCTAGAATAGTTGAAAACAAAAGGTTGGTTCATCATTAACATGCAAGAGCCACAACATCAGCTAGTAAAGAATAATACCTGAGACCAGGGATCAAATCGAAGATGAAAGCCATGATCCGGAAAGCTAATAACAACATCCAATTTCAAAGGTTCCTGCGTGAGGCAACACATAATCATACCAAATTAACACAAAAACGAGATAGACCCGGATGAAACAAATGACGAACAAAAGCACTAAATTAGTGATATTAGTACAAACCTCGTCGTAGTATTTAACATGGACAACATCATATATGTTAGGCTGCTGCTCAATTTGAGCAAATGCTTCACAAATCGGCATTCCTGAAACAAACAACCACACCTTGATCAGAAGCTGAATAGTGTGCAAATGAAACTATAACAATCGATAACAACATTGGCATGATCTATCAGTTCTCTACTACGCAGCAACTTATTGTATTTCCATCAAGAAACTTCATCAAAACGTCAAACCCCAGAAACAAATATTTCCCAAACCAACACGCAATCGCCGATCGCAAATCAATTGCGATCTCCCAAGTCCAATCGACACTGGGTAGATGATAAACTCGTTACAGAATACGAAAAGCCGCAGAGGTTTTGAGAAATTGGCATATTACCGATAGAGAAAGGTCCGATGCCGACGCCGGGTCGGAGATCGAAAACGGTGGCGCCCATGGCGGTACCTTCCAATCGTCGTCTATTTCTCTGCATCACTGCTTTATCACCGATATTTGAGTAATCCTTCATTCTTTGATCGGTTTCTCAAGCGGAGGAGAATTTTTTTTTTTTTTTTTGCTTCAGCAAAATAAAGTAAAACGTATGTCTGATTTCTCAAGTTAGTTCGTGTTATGCCCCCTTTCTTTTTGAAAACTTTTGCTACTTGGATCCTGGGCTGGGCTGGACTGGGCTATGACTGCCCGCGGATCGACAATATTTGCGATTTGACTATATACTCGCTACCTTTAAACATTACACATTTACACCCTAACAAAACTGATTTTTTTTTCGTTAAACAAAACTTAGGAGAATTTATCAACTAACATAAAAAATAATTATCATTTATATTAAAGAGATACGCTCGTTTATTTATAAACTCATTTATCTTATTGGTTGTTTAATCTTTCACTATCATTTATTTGATCTCACAAACTTAATCACAACATAATTTGGTGTGCAGGTAAAGAAGTTTAAATTTTCAAAAATTGAAATGAAAATTAAAAATATGGGTTAACGAGTGTTGTTGCAAACTATGCATTCTACATATACTGGAATGAAAAAGAATAAAACAACGAGTTCTTAATTGTGATTGTTTACTTAGTCTGAAAAATTTGTGTCTGATTTAAAAAACTTAAAAGAAAGTATATGCGGAAAAAATATGGTTTAAATAGTTTCATCAAAATTTTGAATCAAACATAAGAAACTAAAATGAGACTATTTATGTCTGACTTTAAGAAACTAAAGTGTGGTATATTCAAAAAACAATCTATGTTTTTAATAGTATGATCAAAATTTTGAATGAAGTGTTTCCAAGTGATATAAAGCAATCAAATGAGAAGAGAGTAAAAAAATAATTAAAAGAAAATAGATGGGAAAAAAAGTGTGTATGTCTGACAAAAAAAAAAAGACTATTTAATATTCCATAATTTTTTAGAAATAACATAGTCATACTCTCTAATTGGTTAGAAATTTATTTACAATCANTTTTGGTCATTTTTAAAAACTTCAACATCTAAAAAAAAAAAAAAAAAATAACATGAAACAAATTTCTCTTAAAATCAATTCCTATAAAAAAATCGACATATTGTAAAATAATGCTAAAATAATAATAATAAATATAAAAAATTAAATTAGCCAATAGGCTAGATCCCAAAAAGAATTGAAAAAGGTGAATACCCATTTTGCAACATTGGAAAATGGAGGTTTGTAAAAAATCCAAAAATACATCAGCAAATGGCAATCAGTTTTCCGCTTTTCAACTTAGCTACTCTTTAGTTTTGATGCAATGTGGGTCTCATCTATGATCTAACACGGTGTTAGTAACACCTAAACATCAAGTTGCTTATTAAAGGAAGAGAGAAAATGTTGGGCAACATTAACAGAGGTACAACTATTATGGTGGACATCAGTTCGTGGCGTGTTCGTGGCGTGAGATATTTCTCATCCACCTGCCGAGCATTTTAGACATTGAGAATGTAAATGTAAATAAAGAACAACCAAAAGAGAAAAAAAAATTGTTGCAAGAAAAATACTTTGATTAAAACCTTCGAATACCATATACAACGAAGAATAAGAGAATAATCAGGTCAGATGTATTTACTGAAGCAAAATTCAATAAATTCGATTGTTTTGTTGTAAATTTGTGAAAAGCTTTCATACAATACGTTATAAGGGTTCGTAACATGATATAGTTAAATATTTCAGTTCTGCAATGGTCTTTCTAGAATAAATAATATCGTGTAAAATTGAGATATATATGGTTGAAAATGGATCAAAGAGGGCAATGGAAATTGGAGATTAGGACATGAACGTGACGTGTTGAGATCAGGCTGGATGTGGGAAAAGATGAGGTGGAATCAGTTGTGAAACAAGCTTGCAATATGTTCGCACCGGAGATCGAGGTTGGCTTGTCCTTCATGTGACCAGCGTGAATGTTTTTGGTAGATGACAGAAAGACACCACCTGAAATATTGAAAGATGATGGGGATATANATATTTTTTTTTTTTTTTTTTTTTTTTTTTTTTTTTTTTTTGAAAGGCATATAGATATGTTCTTCTCTATGAAATTTGATGTTGACGACATGCAACTATATGTCACGTAAAAAAAACTTGCGTAGGTGGCTCAAATCCACCTTCCAGTCCATGAAATGTGAATAATACAAGTTTCAAGAAAGGGAATGTTATTGTGACGTCTAAGTTGCAGATGACACTGAAGAGAGAAAATAACTACTTATTTATTTTTAAAATGACTGTTCGGCTGTAGAGAGATGCACAAATGCATGGCCATTTGAACAATGAAATGGTGTAACATATCGACTCGCAGACGAAGATTTCAAACTTGGCATTTTTAAAGAAATGATGTGCCAGTCATTGATGACATAAACAATGGTAAAACCAACAAAAATATAAGAATAACATGTCATAAACAATGGTAAGGTTTAGCTGGTAAAACCACAAAAATATAAGAATAACATGTCATAAACAATGGTAAGGTTTAGCTAAGGAAATTATGTGTCAGTCATTGCTGACAAAAACAATGATAAGATTAACAAATATACAAATAACATGTCATAAAGAATGGTAAAATTTAGATAATTAAAGACCGATTTTTTTTTATTATGTAATCTCTTCTTAGAATTTGAATACCATATTTGTTAACAAAAGAAAATTGAATGTCACTTTTTATTCTTCCAACCTACACCCTATATTTGTGAAATCATTTTTGTAGGTTGGAATGAGTAATAGAGCAGGATTGAATTAAACTTTACAAATAGAATGTAAACTTTGTGTGATCTTATGATGTTAAATGATCGAAAAAGAGATATTGTAAACAATTTGACACATAATCTTAATTTATTATCAATGTTCACTTTAGTCTTCATCTTTGACTAAAGGGTTTAATCAACTTAATTGATATTCAAAATTTTGAAATGATTTATTTAACAACTGGTGGGAGAACAAAATAAGAAAAATAAAAGAATGTGTTTTAAAGGCTCTCTCTTCAAAGGCTCCCTCTTCCATCTCTCTAAGAAGCAACCAGACAACAAAAGTTTTCTGAGTTTTCCGGCACCGGTTCGCCGGTGTCGGACTTTTCCTTGTTCCTTTTTGTTTTTTGTGCCTCTTCCGATCTGATTCGGTTTCTCCGCCTCCGGTGATTCCGGCTTTGTTTTCCGTCTAATCGGAGTCTTTTGGTTAACAGATCTTTTGCCTTTCTAAGGCTTAAATCTGTCCAAGATCGGTCTTTTCTCTTTTTCTTTCTTATCCTCCTCTTCGACCTCTGTTTTTCTTCCAACTTTTCCTTGATTACGCTATTACTTGGTTGATTAATATCTTCGCTGTGTTTAGCTCTGTTTGTGAGCGCAGGATCTCAGTTCTACATCAATAAACTGGATGTAGACGGCAGCGGAGCTTCTTCGAGTATGGTGGCATCATCGAAAGGTTTTGAAGGCACTTAACTTTACTCAGAGGTTAAGATGGAGTTTTCTTCAAATGGGTTAAGTTATCTGACTTCTGCTCTTCTCCTACGTTGCTGGATTTGATCCACTCCGGTGACTTGAAAAGCGGCGGTGAAGATTTCCGACGAGAAGCTTCCAGATTTAGGATTAGGGTTATATTCCTAATGTTTGGATTTGGGCTCATTTACATACTTCGGGCTTGACCCATTTGTATTCTCTGTTAATGGGTTAATGATATTGCTAATGTTGACAAAAAAAANAAAAAAAAAAATTTTTTTTTTTTTTTTTGGGGGGGGGGGGGGGGAGCGTTAAGAAAATAGTCCGTTATCCAATAAATAGCGTGTGATATCACAAGGAAATCTTATATTTTTGAAAGTCTTAAGTACATTTTTTTGGTAATCGAAGTTTTTTAACTTAGAAAATGTAACATTGGACTCCAAAATTAATTTGGAACCAAACTTTGGAGTTAAAAATAATTTAAAATATATATAACTATTTAGAATACATGCAAAATTCACATATATATTAATATTTAGAATTCTCTATTGGTATGGGATCACACGTAAAATGAACAACTAATAGTATATACAATTTTATGAAATCTAATTTTTTTGGATGGTCACTAAATATTATTCTAGAAACCCTAAGATTGGATATTTATAATAATTTGAATTTCGTTGTGAATTTTTTTGCATGATTTTTATATTATGCATGTCGTCAATATATTATTACTAGGTGAAGGTCCGCGCTTTGCGCAGATTTGAGATATATTATATTGGATAAATATATTGTAAGGATATATGTTGAAACCCTTTTATAGCTTGATGAAAATGTGTTGTTCATTGAAAATTTGATTGATAACTAAAATGCAATTTTCATAAGTAGTTGAATAGTTAATTTTTTTTGATATTTTATTGCATAGCAAAATTTTTTTATTTATCACCTGTTTGAAATATATACATCCGAAAAATTTTTGGGAGAATTTCAAAGTTCCATTATTTTGTACAAATCTAAAAAATACTATTGGAAAGAGGTAATTTTGAAAAGGTATAAATTTTTAATGTAAACTATTTGTAGGGTTTTAGGATTTAATATCTAAGGTTTAGGGTACATAAATATTTTTTTTTTATCACATGTTTGAAATATATGCATGTATCATTTGATGAGTCCGAAAATGTTTTGGGCGAATTTCAAAGTTCCATTTGTTGTACACTTTAAAAAAATACTATTGGAAGGAGGTAATTTTTAAGAATTATAAATTTTAAGTATAAACTATTTATAGGGTTTATTGCGGATCAAATACGGTTTATATAAAATACAGTGAAAATAAGTAAGGTTTATAGTAAAACATGAATGGTAACATACCAAAAACAAAAAAACCAAAATTTGCCATTAAAATTGTGCTAAGACAAGCAACATTCATAATTTCAACGTTATTCGTTATAGTACGAAGCTATTTGCTGCCAACCTTTTTTTGTTTGATACTTTTGATGTAGTTATTGTAAAACAATGAATTGTATAAAAAAAAAGTAAACTGAGAGGGACTAAAGATGTAAATATTTTAATAGGACACGTGGCAGCTTCTCAGAGCTAGTTGAGAAATGAACCTTACTATATTATAAAGATGTTGCCACTAAATCAAGTCCATAATAATCAAGAAATGGTAACTATTATTTATTTACATCCTGATATTTTTTTTTATAAGTAATAAAAGGTTTTTGATCAACTGTGCCTTGGTCTGAAGCGATAAATCAACAATTTATTTATCAATCTTCTAGTAGGAAGTCAAACGCCAATCATATTTTTGGTTTCCAGTTATCTTCATCAGCTCCAAACAACTAGTATAATAGCAATAGCGTTAATATATGTCGTATTCTAATATTATCTTCATTGTCCAAATTATAGCCTCAAATTCGATATGTTGTGAAGAAATACTTCGTCACCACCTCCACCACCTCCACTACCTCGAAGTAAATGTCTATTATCTTGCCAATTGTGAATTAGTTCCACGATTTAAGATATCAATTATATTATGACACTCTTTTCTTATTAATTTTATGATGTCCACAACGTCAAAAACTATCCTTTGGATATGTATAAGTACTCGAAAATGATGACATTTAAAATCTAACCACAAATTTTTCAAATTTAAGTTTAAATCTAAAAACTGTAAAATATTTAATCAATTTGATATCAGAAATTTATAATATACGCATAATAAAAATATGATTATTTATAAAGTTGGTAACAAATTAAGCACGGATTGATGCTTTGTATTGCCAAATTATATATAACAAGTTTTTAATAGTTTCAACCTTTGAAAATACTTCATATAATTTTGAAATCAATTTGAAATCCAAAAAAAATCAGTATTTAGAAACAAATTTTATATCTCACTATCAGTTTAAAAAATATGTGGATCGAGCAAGAAAGAATACTATGATTATCTTTCAAGATTTCTTTTCTTTTTTGGATAGTAAGTAAATAAAAGTTTTTGGCTAATGAAAATCTATGCTAGATTTCATAATCCAAAAATCATGGTAAATTAAATCCCTAAGCAGAAACAAGTCTAACCCATTTTAATTTTAAACGAGGTCATAAGTCATAACATTAAGTAGTGGGAAAAAAAGGAAGCCAGAAAATTAGAAAGAAAAAAAAATCCATTTTCATTTTTTTCCCCACTAGTCTTCGTTCTTAACACATCACCCCATAGTCATCTCCATCATCATCATCTCCCAAAAATCCCCAAAGAACCTCAGATTAGGGTTTCTATTTCACTGATTGATCTACCTAAACTTGTTCTATATTTTCTCAATTCTTCACTATTCATGAAGAATAAGCAGAAGCAGCCTCAACAAGGCGTCCCGGAGCTAACCTCTTTGGCTAGTCGCGAAGAGAGTTCGGTGAAAGGGATCGATCTTATGAGAGTTGATCAATGTGAGGAGATCGGTGTGACCCAAGTTCCTGGTGCTGCCCCGGCGGTTGTTGATGAAGCTGCCCCAGTGAAACGAAAACGAGGTCGGCCTCCGAGGGCACAAGCTAATATGCTGCCGCAAACTCGGCCAGTGCCTCCGCCGACGAAGAAGGAGGAAGAGGAAGAGGATGTTTGCTTTATTTGCTTCGATGGGGGAGACCTCGTTCTCTGTGATCGCCGGTGAGTGATTGTTGGCTTAAAATGATAATTCTCTAGGCTAGAGAATACTGATTAAAAAGGAAATGGAATATAAAGTTTTAAACTTCGGATATATCAACGGGATTATTTGTATGGTATGTGCTGGTGCTTTAGCTACTATAATTGAATGTGCTCTGGTTATTGTTGCTCAAGTGCTAAAGAAACAAAGGGTAGTGTTAATGATGAGCTAGGTTTTTTAGAAGACAGTTTTGTGATATTGATATAGTTTTGAGGGTTTTATCTTGTCCATGCAGGAACTGCCCCAAGGCATATCATCCAGCTTGTATTAAAAGAGATGAGGCATTCTTTCGAACGACGGCTAAATGGAACTGTGGTATGTGGTTTAGTTCATAATGTTTATGTGTGGTCTTTGCTGTCAGCATTCTAGGGGCTGATTGTTGTGACATTCCCTCATTTCAATTCTCTGAAATGATGACGTCAAGTTATTTGTCGTTGATATAGTGTCCGTACTGTCAGCACTCTAGGGACTGATTGTTCTGTCATACCTTCATTTCAAATAATTTATCGATGACGTGAAAATCCTTTGAAAATTGATTTTTTGGTTCATTCATTTCAGGTTGGCACATATGTGGTACGTGCCAGAAATCTTCCAGTTACATGTGTTATACATGCACCTTTTCTGTTTGTAAGCGGTGCATTAAAGATGCCGACTATGTGATCGTGAGAGGTAACATGGGTCTTTGTGGCACATGTATTAAGCCTATAATGTTGATTGAGAATATTGCTCAAGGAGATAAAGAATCGGTAAGATGCTCCCCCACGATCTATAGTTTCCTTATAATATGTACTGCAAAAATTGTTCTGGCCAATCAAAATTTTACCAACCTGCCATGATTTCCTGAAGAGGAATATAGTTTGTTGATCTGAATGTGTTTGGGCTTTACTTCTCTTTTGATTGTTCTTTATTACAGAATAAGGGATTTCTATATATTATATCCGGCTTATAGTTCTCTCGTAGTGTTGCCATGCACATCATACTCTTACGTATTTGACACATTAGGTAATATGCGCGGCTCATAATTAATTTCATTACTTTTCTGTTCCTTGTATAGGTTAAAGTGGATTTTGACGATAAGCTCAGTTGGGAGTATCTATTTAAGGTATATTGGCTCTGCCTGAAGGAAAATCTGTCTCTAACTGTCGACGAGCTTACCAAAGCAAATAATCCTTGGAAGGAGGTACCCAACACTGCTCCTGTAATGGAGTCACGATATGATCATACCCATAACACAGCTTACTCGTCTGGCAATTCAGCTTTAGATGTAGCTGTGAATGGAACAAAAAGAAGAAGGACCAGCGATTCCTCTACCATACCCAAAAAGTTGGATGCCAAAAATCCAAGTAATATCCTAAAGAAGCTTCCCGAATGTACAAGCTGGGCAACAAAAGAACTCCTCGAGTTTTTGTCATTCATGAGAAATGGCGACACATCTTTTCTCTCTCAGTTTGACGTGCAGGGTCTTCTGCTTGACTATATTAAGAAAAAAAATCTTAGGGATCCTCTTCAGAAGTCTCAAGTTATTTGCGACTTGATGCTTGTGAAGTTGTTTGGAAAACAGCGAGTGGGTCACTTTGAAATGCTTAAGCTTCTCGAGTCTCACTTTCTTATTGAAGACAAACCAAAAGATGAAAAAGTTATGAATGGTGGAAGTACTCATGCTGCTCCTAGCCAAATAGAGGCGGATAATGTTCATGATCAAACAGGAAGGGATAGAAGACGGAAGATGCGTAAGAAAAGTGATGTCAAAGTACAGAATGAAAATCTGGATGCCTATGCAGCCATTGATGTTCACAATATCAACCTAATTTATTTGAGACGTAAATTTTTAGAGACTCTACTTGATGATATCAACAAAGTTCATGAGAAGGTGGTAGGCACAATTCTGAGAATTAAGGTATCTGGCAGTGACCAGAAACTGGATATTCACAGGCTTGTTCAAGTTGTAGGTACTTGATTAATGATCATATTAATGATTTTAAGTAAAAAGGAAAACTACTCTCCTGAAGTTTAGTACTAAGATCTCTGCTAATTTTGTGGTTGTTTAACAGGTACATGCAAGGCTACTGCATCCTACAAACTTGGCTCAAAGACTACTGATATTATGATTGAAATACTGAATTTAGACAAGAGAGAGGTCATCTCGATTGATCAATTATCAGACCAGAATGTCACAGAGGTGAATATAGTCCTCTCTGCAATTTTCGTTTATCTATTTTACTTGGCTTGTAAATAAAAAGAAACAAATTCATCTACCAATAAGGTAACCCTAGTAATTTATGTCTCAGGTTTATCTCTAATGTATTCTACTGTATATTTCAGGATGAGTGCAAACGGCTGCGACAGAGCATAAAATGTGGCCTCAATAAACGTTTGACTGTTGTAAGAATGCACAGATGATTTCTTCTTGTCCTGATATAGAATATTTTACCTAAGTCGGATTTTTTTTGTGGTATCAGGGTGACATCTTGAAGACGGCAGCAACACTGCAAGCCATGAGAGTCAATGAGGTAGGGGGATATCTGTAATGAAAACAGACAATATCATTTCTATGAATATTGAAGATCCCAGGACTATAGTCCTTCATCGTACTATGCTGTGTTTCTTATTGATGTTTTATTAATCTAGGCTCTGGAAGCTGAGATATTAAAGCTCAATCATCTCCGTGATCGGGCCAGTGAGAAGGGTCATAGGAAGGAATATCCTTTTTAAGATTTCTATACTATATTTGCTGTACTTTGTTTGCACCATATCTCCAATGTTGCATGTTATAATAATTTTCAATAGGTCACTGATGAAATACCTTTTTTTATAGAGCTGACCATTACTCGTGAGAGCAAAGAATAATTAGGTTTTTAGTGTACAACTTGACAAGTACTCAGATTTTCCTATTGAAATATATAGATTACTTTAATTTAAATGTGAAAGTAAACTTTGGTTGCATGGAAATTTCATGTCTTCATTTATGGATTATTTCTTAACTATCCCCCACTCTTAGAGAATGTGTAGAAAGGCTAGATCTTCTAAAATCACCTGAGGAACGCCAGCGGCTTCTGCAGGAAGTCCCAGAAGTGCATACAGATCCAAGCATGGATCCGAGTCATGCATCTTCGCAAGATGCAGGGTTGGGTACGACGAAACAAGGTCTCCCACCTTAACCCATATGTTGAACAACTACTTGTTCGTTATCTTACGTAATAATTTCTGGTTGGATGCTATTTACAATCTTCTTCATTTGCAGATAATCACATAAAGGCACCAAGTAAACGTCCCAAAAAAAAAGGGGAGATCCCGCACACTTTGGCAAATAATGCGCAGAAAAAATTGGATGCACCAGTTTTGCGAAGTAGAAATGTAGTGCATGCCGATAGAGATGATCGTTCTGAGGTGCACAACAACTCATCAAATATCCAGGTCAACCAAATCCAGGTTTGACCATACCTCCTTCATTGTCAGCGTAACCTCATGGTTTTCTTGGTTTTCATGTCATGTAAATTTCTGGGTACTGCAGGAAACTGAGGATAGTGAAATATGGCAGTATCGAGATCCAACAGGAAAGACCCAGGGGCCGTTTTCTATGGTGCAGCTCCGCAGATGGAAATCCAGTGGTCATTTTCCTCCATATCTTAGGATATGGAAAGCGCATGGGACGGAAGACGAGTCTGTGCTTCTGACTGATGCTCTTGCCGGACTCTTTGATGGGTTGCTTCCCCAGGATGTAAATCCGCCTCCTGACGACTCTGGACGCACTGGCTTGGATGTGAACCGTCTTCAGACAAACCCTACGGCAGTCAACACCAGTTCAACCTCCTCTATACCTTCTACTATCAATGCCCTTGGTAATGATGCAAAAGAGACAAAAGTTGAGCCCGTTGTATCCAGCTCTGGAAAGGTTGAAGATGGTAATTCTGTTAATCTCCAGCCTCAAGTCAGTTGTCCTGCGTCAATGTCTGTTGTTCCTGGATGTGTGGTTGCTCCTGACGTAAGAGAAACTCCAGGAACTGCTCAACCCAATACTGTGCAAACAGATGGTAACCAAAGCACAATAAAGACTGTAGACAATGAAGCAAATGGTGGTTCTGTTTCCATAAACGGTTCTGTTCGTGCACCCAACCTGAATCAAGAAATTCTTGATTTCCCCAGTCCTACACCTAAGTCGAGCCCTGAAGATTTGGAAGCTCAAGCGGCAGAGACTATCCAGTCTTTGTCTTCATGTGTTCTGGTCAAAGGACCATCTGGTGTCACATGGAGCACCACGACCACCACAACTACCGATGTTGCTACTACCACTGTAAGTGTTGTGGTCGCCGGAGGACAGATTCCTCAAGTTACTCAGCCGAATCCTCAAGTAACTGAGCAGAATACTGTTGTGTTGGCTGCACCTTCTGTGAAGCCAGTTGATTTGGCAACTGATCATGCCACAACTACTCAGACTTCAGAGAACACCCAAGTGGCTAACTCATCTGGGTGGCCGGCAATTGTGGCTGACCCTGACGAGTGTGATGAATCAGTTTCAGATCTATTAGCCGAAGTTGAAGCAATGGAGCAGAATGGTTTGCCCTCTTCGCCGACCTCAACATTTCACTGCGATGATGATGATGATTTAACAAAAGGACCAGAAAAAGACTTCTTTCACCCCGTGGCACGCATGTCGCTCACAGCTGAAACATGCAGAATGGATATTCCTCAGGCGAGTATCCTTGACAATATATCTGCTGAAAGAAGCTCAATGGGCACAGAAGCAAAAGACGTTCCCTTCAGCCACTGTGGAACCGCTGGTCCAGAGCTCCTGCTTTTTGCACCGCCAGCTCCAATAAGTCATGACCTGACTCTAACAACAACGGCTCTCAGATTGGGATCAGAAACCACAGTTGAAGCTGGACCGGCCGAGAGGCTTCCCAAAAACTTTTCCGGAGTCATCAGTTCAGAACCAAGTCCTAGGTCATCATCTCATGACTCATCTCGTCGAATCGCAGAGCGCAGTCCACGGGGAAGTCAGAGATCCGGGGGTGGTGGGCACAGTAGAGACCGGCAATGGTGGAACAACAACAACGGTCATAGCGGTGGTAGCAGCTACAACAACAATGGTCATAGCGGTGGTGGAAGCTATAACAACAACATTCATAATAACAGGCAATGGCCATACAGCAGCAACCATGGGTATGAGCATACCCATGGATCAGGTTCGTACGCAGCTCATCCGCCCAAAGGGCTGAAAATCTGTAAATTCCATGAGAGTGGATACTGCAAAAGGGGAGCCTCTTGTAGTTTCTGGCATCCTTGAACTCTCATTTCTTGTTTGTAATTTATTTGTTTATTTAACCCCATATGAACACCTTTTTGTTACACAACTTCTGTACTCATAATCAGATTTCTAGACATTGTTCGCATATCTATTCTAGGAGATAATTTTCCCTTTTTTTATTACTTTATTTACATACTGTATACATATTTGACTAAACTAATATCCACACAAAAGAGCTGTGACTTTCAAACAAGAACTCCGTTAAGCCAGATAAAGCAACATCATCTGCCAATCTTTTAGAGTATTGGGCCTATAAACGGGTCTCGGCCCATGAATTTCAATGGTTACCAATTTGAGTTCACGTATGAATATTCTCTTCAGGAGAAAAATGAGAAAAAAAGAGAAATGGAGGGCACCGCCGTAATAGAGTACCCGGGAACAGATCGGACGAGAGCTTGAAGATGAGCCAAAGATAAAGAGAGCCTTTGAAGAAGAAGAAGAAGAGAAAGATTTAGAGAGATGAATGAAGGGTCGAGCAGAGAAGTGATAGAAGAGAAATCGGAAGGCAGAGGATCTCTGGAGAAAGGGAGATCGTGTAAAGGCTTCCTTTATTACTCTTCTACTCTCAAAGCCAAGGATAAGAACCCTCGCTGCATCGGAATCCCTCGTACACTCCCTCAAGGTATTTTTCTTTTCTCTTCGAGACCAATTTCCCTCGCTTTCATTTTAGCTGATTCTGCTATACTAGGGTTTCTGAATCCAAAATTGTAGCCTCATAATTGATAAGTGAATCGTCTCTTCCTCGAAATTGGTCACTCCCATGCCACGAAATCACATTAAAATTGGGATATCTTATTGCGATTACTTCTTTGTTGGATCAATGCCAATTTGATTTTTGATTTTGAACGTTATAGAGGTAGTCCCATGATCAATTATAGAGGCTGAAGCTTGTTACTTTTATCTCTGCTTTTTTTTTTTTTAACACTTTTGCATTTCTATTTTGCGCGTGTTGGAATTTTTTACATATATGAATGAGGTTTTTTTTTTTTAACATTTGTAGTTCCTGATTACGTTGTTGGACAATCCGAGTCTGAAGCTTCTAAAGAGGGACGGAGCCTAACAGATTTTTACTATGGATGTTTGGGTTATTCCGTCTACATGACCGATAAAGATTCGTCTGCCATGAAGCAACAAACTAAGACACAACTTCCCTTTTGTGTCGGCCTTGAGGTTTGACACTCTTCCTTTTTCTCCAAATTCATTGGGTTGCTCTGAAACCTACACGTTCAAGCAATGGTGCGCGTCTTTCTGTCAATTCTACTGTTATGTGTTGATATTTTGACCCTGTTAGATTGTTTGGTCAAAACTATTTGGTTTCCTTTCCGCTTGTTTCTGTTGGTGTATGTACCTGTATAATATTGCGAATTTGATAATCTTTACTGGCACTAAAGAAGGATTTATGGTCTACTTTGTGATCGCTATTATCTCCTTCACACTTTCTAATGATAATGCAGGTATTGGGAGATAGAAGACCAGCTTCTGCCAACACTTCATCTGTTCCTGCTCGCGTTCAAAATAGAAATGGTACACCTAATCCTCTCCCATTCACCACCTGATAACAAACTAAAACTCGCCCTGCATCTTTTATGCTCATCATCTTTTTTTTTTTCTTTACTCTAGATTCTACGGAGTTGCCTCAGCACCAGAGCCAGAGACCAACCCCAACCCCAACCCCAAGCAAAGCCCCTAACACAGAAAATGGTTTCATAACGAGGTAAAGTGCAGAGCTTTTGCTTTCTGGTGACTGGCTACTTTTAAGATTTGACTTGCTGTGGCTTAATGGGCAATGGAACTAGCATTGAACTTGACTGCATAACTTATTGTCATGCCTACAAACCTCAAAGTTAGATCCTTGTACAACTATTGAAACTGTAGTAGTTAGTCTAACCAATCAGTTTTATCTACCGTAAAGCCATTAATGTATAACTGAAACTATTCCTTTGCATTGGAATGCATCAGGTTCACAAGAAACGCAAACCTGGTGGCATCAGGAGTGATGAAGAACATGAAGAGAGTGGGTAGCTATGTCAAAGAGACGGTGGATGAGGCCTTGGACCCATATCGAAAGCGACCAAAATGAAGAAACGTTTTACATTAAATGTGGAGACAAACCCAAAAAAAAAAAGAAGGAAAAAAAAATCGAAAAAGGCACAGGTGATTACGATAGGGTATGAAATCTTATTTGACACTTGGAACTATTGATTCTCAAAATAAAAGAAGCTACAAAAATGGCTGTAACAATGTCATCAAGCAAGCACATTTCCCTAAGTGATGAGCTACTTACTAGTGTTCAACTTCTTCAATTTTGGTTTACTGATATATTTATATATGAAATCGGTTATAGCTTTTAATCCAGATGAAAAGATTGTCAGAAATTCATAAAAATTTGGGCGAAGTGTACTACTTAAGGTTATTGCTTAAAGACTTTTTATGCATATATATACCTCTTTAGATTGTCGAAGCTAGACTTTGTGAACACTGTTTGCAACATTACACAGATTCTCTGTCTCTTTATCCAAATCCAAACGTAACAAACAAGCAGGTAAGAACCGTGAGGTAATGACAAAGTTAGGTTTTGGTGATTTTCTTTCACAAACAAAAAGACTATTATATAATTAAAAAAAAAAAATTCTTGTTTGTTTCTTAATATTATAATGCTAGTCTCCATAATTTTTTATTCGATATGATTATTATCTTGGTCGTTCTATTATATATGTATTTTGTTGGTGTATATTCTTATATTCTCTTTCTCTCCCAACCTGTGCCTCGACAGAAGTTTAATCGAAAAATCTATTATTGATTTGTGAATAACATGGTCAAGATTCGAAGAAGTAAAGATGATTAGCACATGGGAGACAGTAATTAAAAGGGAGATTATCCATATAATAAGAATGACATTTTTCCGACCAAAAAAAAAAGAATGACATTTAAACAAAGAGTCTCAGGAATTGGGAAACGTGACGATTTAGGAAAGGGAAAGACAAAACTGTCACGCCATCGTCGTCCCTCCCTCTGTTTCTTTTGATGGTGTGGAGACCTCTAAGCGATTTCCATGGGGAGAATCAGAGATGATAACACAACCTTCTTATTAACAACAAAACCCATTTCCAAAGTTTCCTCTTTCTTTTGAAAACTCTATTGTTTTACCGATCCAGAAATTCATTCTTGTCTCAATCATGGCTGCTTACGCGAATTATCTCCGGTTGGTTCGTCTTGGTACGAATTCGAGTGTTAATTTGTCGACTCTCAGATCAATCGGTTCTCCTCAAAACCCGACATTTGACAGGACTCTCTTCGATCACCACGAGATTCGTTCCTCTTCTTCGCCCTTAGTCTCTTACGGACAATCCCACGCCAGATTCATATCTCAACTTGTCAAAACCAATGGCAAACGTTTGTTTCTCGTCGATACACTCGCTTTGGTAATTACAACCCTTTGTTTTCTGTGTCTCATTGCTTTGAATTGTCTTATCTCTAATCTCTTATTCAATTCTTAACACAAATTTAATGATAAAATAGATTGATTATGTTCTAGTCTTCTAGACTAGGATGCACATGTCTGTTCTTCATTTATAGATATTGTCTTAATGGTGAGAATTTGTTATGTTGTTTTCAGGTTAGGAGCTTAGAAGCACAAGGCCTGCCTTCAAAGCAAGCAGAAGCCATAACCGGTGCTATTACTGAAGTTCTGAATGATAGTTTGGGTGTTGTTTCTCAGTTAGTTGTCTCTAAAGGAGAGATGCAGAAAGTAAGTCTCTATTGTTTGCTTCAAAATTACAAAGGCTTTAAGACCCAGGTTTTTGTATCTTCAAGTCGCTTTAACTTTGATCTGTTTGATTCTGGTAGGCTGAAATGACTCAGGAATCAAACTTGTCCAAGTTCAAAAGTGAAATTAACAGTTCCCTGGTAAGCTTTTTTTTTTCACTTTTCTCTGTATTATTGCATTTTGTTCTCAATCATTAAACATAATTTTAGTGTCTACACGTCCATTGCTTGCAAACCCCAATAGTTTCTCTTCTACTTCTGATAGTGACGCATTGATTTTGAAAGATGGTTGAAATAAAAATGGTTTTGTGTTTAGGACCACCATTTTTCTTTGCTGCAACACGAGAATGAGAAACTCCGTAATGACATTGAGCGGATCCGCTCTGATATAAGGTCAGATTTCGAAGAACCTCTAAAGATTTGATTTGGTATAGACTCGCAGTGCACTGACTAATGCAATAACGTTGCAGGCACGAGATCGACAAAGTCACAGCAGGACAACGATTGGATCTGAATCTCGAAAAAGGGTCAGAAGAACTGCTACTGGCTTTCGCTGTTCGTCTACTTATTTTTTGTTGTATCTTTCGAAAATTTGTATTGATATGTTGCTATAACGGCGCAGGAGGATAAGAGATGAGCTAACGAATCAAAACGCAGAGACCTCTAACCTGACAAACAAGCTTGATCGGGTAAGTATCTCATTTCGTAGTTTCTAGCCTTTGTTGGTTTTGGCAGCAAGGGAGTTAAATATGTTTGGCTGTTTGCAATCTTTCAGGAGATTCACACTTTGAGAGCTCAGTTGGAAGCAGCCAAGTACGAGGTGATCAAGTACTGCATCGGTACACTCGTCTCCATCTCAGCTGTTGGTCTTGCTGTTCTCCGAATCGTCATGTGAATCCATCCGACAGTGCGTCTGTTCTATGACCAAACTCATCTTTGCTGTGTTTTTTGAAGTTACGGGATGAAATTTTGGTCTGCTTACCATCTTGTGAATTATCTGTTTGATGTAATCTTGTTATATGAAAAAATAACCAGTCTAAGTATATTTGCAAATTGCAATTAAGGTACTATATTGTAAATCATATGATGATGTTGTTTCACCTATGCAACAACAACTAGACGAAACACTCTCCTGTTTGTCCGTTTTGTTTGAGCTCTTCTTGTGTAAATGGCCGAAATTTGCAATTGGTGTACTACACATAGTGGGCCTCACAGATTAATGTTGTATACTTGTATCTAGGCCCATAAAGATGCTGTCAGAAATCCTCACGAGACACACGACATGCCAAAACGATAAACCTTACAAAGAAGCCATCATCATTGATCCAACGGCTGCGATGAAAGTAGTCTTGAGAGTGAGAGTGAAAGGAAGGCGTGATTGGAGCATGAGATGCACGTTGTGTACTGCTACTTTTATTAAGTCAATACGTTAGGCAAGTTTAGGTGTTGTGTTGACTACTACTCTTTTATTTTTAGCATTAGGTTTTGGTTTTACGGTTTATTTCAATTCAATTTTTTTTTGTATTAAATTTCTTACTAAATTCTAAAATCTATGGATCAATTTTTTGGAACTGAGGTTTTATATTGAGTTTGAATATTTTTATTTACTTCGAATTCATTTGAATTTCGATTCTTACAAAAATCTTAATAAAAATATCCAAAATTTAATAGAAGTATTTAATATATTAGTTTGACAAATTCTTAAATCATATTATTATTTCATGAAATTATAAATAAGTTTTCAATTTCATCGTTTATAATATGAGAAATAACTTTAAAACTTACTTTAATATGAAAAATGATTTTTCAAGTTCCTTTGATCATCTTATATTAGTAATTAGTGTAGTTAATATATAAAATAAGTTTTTGATTAATAGATAAATAAAGTTATTAACATAAATAAGGTGGATGCTGATGTGGCGGAATGAGAAGAGAGAAAATGTTTCTTTATAGTAATGGATACCTAGATTTTGAATCATTAATTAATGCACAATAATTTTTGGAGCGTTCAGATTACTCTTGTGATTCAAGTCTAAAAACTGTTTGTGGCAATAGCCATTCTGTGAATAAAGAACATAGGAAAATCATTAAGAGGAAGTAGGAAGCTCCGCTCAGGGTTTCAAACAAAAATATAATGTAATATATTTGAAATATATTATATTGAAAAAAATATTATGTAAGAATATATTGATGGATGCCAAACAAAATGTGTATATAAATNATATATATATATATATATATATATATATATATATATATATATATTGATATATGTTGAAACTCTTTTATTGCTTAAAAATTTGATCAATAAGTAAAATACATTTTTCTAAGTAGTTGGGTAATTATTTTTTTTATATTTTACTACATAACAAATTTTTTCTTTTCTCACTTGTCTGAAATATATGCATCCAAAAATTTTTTGGGGTAATTTCAAAATTCCCCATTTTTTGTACAGTTTAAAAAATTATTATGGGAAGGAGATTATATTTAAAATTACATTTGGTTAATTGTTAATTCAATTACGGTGCATCAAATTTAGATAAGTTTAGATAATTCGATATAGAATTTGTTAAATTATTCATGTGTGATAAAAATTAGGTTCGGCTTAGAAAAGATGAATTCAAAATTATTTATGTTTGGTTCAGCTCATGTATTTTGCACATCTCATTTTTTCCGTGAAAACTCAATTAATATGCCATTCTCGGAAATTATGTGAAGTGAACCCAACAAAATAATGTCAAGATGAGAATGTGGTACAAGGCACATGCATTGTTGTTGGTTCAGCAATTTTGGGCACACAACTCGAGGATAACGTCACCGAATCAATTTATTTGTTATCNAATTTTTTTTTTTTTTTTAAATTTTTAAATTTTAAAAAACTTTTTTAAAAAAAAAAAAAAAAAAAAAAAAACTTTCAAAAACTCTACGCAAGAATGTGAAAGTCGTTGGGAGTAAAGTTTATTTTATGAAACTTATTAATGATTATGGAACTAATTAGACAATGGACCATAATAATAATGTTAAAAAACATACACCTGCAATGTTAAGAAAGTGGTTGATTCCATACTTCTAAAATTTGCCTAATTTTAATACTTGTGGTAATTCTATGGCAGACTTTGTTCAATTTGATTTTTGAATGGTATGGTTGAATACATGCTTGTGTCATATCTGGTATTTTTTCGGGCCAACACTTCAAGCTCAGTCAACTAAAACCAGAGGTGATTTTTAATAGGCCAGAGTTTAGCAAATATTCATAAACATGGAAATTACCGTAATTTTGTGACAAAAATATTTTTTAACATAGTTATGTAAGAAAGAGGTGGTAAATTTGTGTTTATCTCAAAATATATGGTCAACAAATATAAATAGAGAGCACAACTGGCTGTACTGCACGTCACTAAAGTCATATCCAATCTCCCAAAATACGCAGAGTAAATAAGTCAGTCAATCAGAAAGCGTGCCTGGTAAGTTTTACTCCATAACTTTTCTTTTTGTAATCAATTTGCTTTCCAGTTTTATAAATCAGATGGCTATTAACATTGAACAACAACCATTGTGTGAAACGTTACTTCGTTGAACTCTTAAAACTATGATTGACTTTTTCGGAAACTGATGCGTCCAAATGTAACATTATACGGTAGATATTTATAACATTTGAGGAGGTTAAAGAAAAAACTGAAAATTAAGAAGAATCTCTAAAGGATAAAACCTGATCAGTTAGAAAAAAATTACCCAGACTACCACGAACAAAAAATATTTTTTTTTTAGAAAAGTCATTAATAATAACCGCACATGAAAAAAACTAATTCTGAACCGGATCCTAATCCACCTCTACTTCTTCAAAAACTTGGTACAACCTCAACCGTCTGGACCGACTGGTTTAAACCGGTTTCATCACCCTCCCCGGACATCTTCTTCCGACGCATCTCAATGACTTTACGGTGACTGTTCGAATGAAGCTCCCTAGAGAACGTCGGACTACAAGCGGGTCTGTATTCGGGTAATAACCGACCCGACTTGTAACGCACCCCACACGCGTTACACAGCGTTTTCGGTCCCGATGGTCCAGCTCTCCACTGCGGCGTTTTCTGAACGCCACAATGACAACAAATCCTCTGCGGCTGCGTTTGCGATTCCGTTTGAGTCCCATCACTGATTTCCAAAACCTCCAAAGATTTCGTCATCCTCTTCTTATTGTTCTTCTTCTTCTTCTGTCTTTTAACCGTTGGTTCATCAAGAAACTCAGTACCGGAGAGAAATTGAGGCGTTGAAGTGTCGGAAGAGGACGACGACGAAGAACTTGAAGATGAGTCGTTTAACAAATGAGACCACCCGGTGACTCCGGTTCGGGATCTTTTGGTCCTGGAATTAACCGGAAGAGGGGGTTTGCCAGTAACCGGTGGTGCAGGGTGTCTCCGGTTACCGGTTAGCCAGACCGGTTTATTCTTGGTGGGAGGAGCAGAACACGGCGTGAAAGAGCAGTCGTCTACGAAATTGGATAACCATTCAAGTTCCGCTAAATCATCCATCTAACACATCAAAAAGATGAAGAAATTAAAAAAAAAATGGAATCAGGGAAAAAATATTGGCGGAGGACATTGAGATTTTAATTACCGGAACGGCGAGCTCGCTTGTGTGAAGAGACAGAGAATCTTCATCGACGGCGAAGGAGTCGTTTTCCAGGTGAAGGGTATTATCGTCATTCAAGGAAGCAGAAACCCCTTTCTTGCGTTGCATTTTCATCTCAGCCTCGTCGTCAACGAAAACGTCGTCGTTTGAGAAGTCGAGCAAATCGTCGACGGAGAAATCATCGCCGCCGGTAATGGGTTTCTCCTTCCGGCTACAGTTCTTCAGTTCAGCACTTTCCATATTTCCTGTATCCACAAAACCCTAATTTATCTTAAAATCAAACAAAACCACAAGAAACCGTTTCTCGGAAACGAAAACCCAGAAGAAGGAAAAGTCACGAGACGGAAAACGAACAAGAAATAGCGTCTTGGCATGTCAATTCCAAAAACCCATGTCGAGAAATAAACCCAATTCAAAAACCCTAAAAAGAGTACCTTTGGACAGAGAGATGATTGTCGGTGACGGAGAAAGAGAGAGAGAGGTTAGCAAGTTTGGTAAAGCATTCAATATATGAGATAATGCCTCTTCTTAAGCCTCTCCGTGCCCTTCACTAAAAGTGCCCGTTTCTGAATTTTTCACTCAACCATCTGAATATAACATGTTACTTTTTGTAATTTCGAAGCATGTTAGTCAAAATACAGTACATTATTATTACTGGAAAACGTAGAGATGACCTTCTTTTTAAAACGGTGCCGTTTTGGATACGGAAACATGTTGAGAAGAAGATTACATCTATTTGGGCTGGGCTATTGACATCTCATTAACTTTCCTACCATTTATTTCTCCTAAATCTTGATAATGACTCATTGGTATTTGGTAGTAGCATACTATAATGGTCAAAGTTCATAAAACAGAAAAAATTAATTACATTTCCAAAACGCTTGTTTTTGTAGCTCAATAGTCAATATGAAGAGATTTTTTTCATTTCATAATAGAAGTCATACCAAATCTTTATGATCTGCATATTCCAGAGATACTTATAGTTATTGTTGAATTACTTAAAGCTTAGATCTTTGAATCAAATCGTAACAAGTAATAATATTTCAACTAGAAAAACTTCGAAAGTATATTTAGCAGAGTAAGTAATGAGACTCTATAAAGTATAAACCATATATAGTAAACCATACATCAATGAAATGATTTGGTCCGGTTTTGGAAAAGGGAATCGCAAATTTGGAAAAGAGATGATTGTAGATAGCCAAAGTTGGAGATGCTAGAGTGGTGTTCATCAACGAATGTTTTGTGGTATGTTATGAATTATGATCACTTTGAAGTTCTTAATCATCAAAATCTCTTCGTATCAGCTTTCTTCTTCTCTCTTTGTGTTGCAAATTTCATTTATTCGTATGCCTTACTTTTTTCCATTGAACGATTTCATATTCTTACAAGAGAAGTTCATAACCATTTAAAAAAAAAAAAAAAATACAAGATGAAGTGGACAAAAAAATTCTACTTAACTTAGTCTATAGTTTAACAAGACTAACAACACTATTTCTTTCTTGTAGATATATATATGGGTGATAAAAATGTATTTTAATGCTGCTTATGCAGATTTTCATATAAACTTTCATGAAGATGACTGAATCATATCTGGTCTCCAGAATCCTTTTTGAGCACTCAATATTCCTTCTTGATGTTTGGAGAAAGTTAGATGAACATCCCAATGTAGTGACTTCAACATATTCTCAACTTCTCTTATCACATTAGACTCGTCACGGACAATTAGTTTCCCTCCTGGTCTTACTATTCTATCGACTTCAGCCATTACTGGCGCAAGATTGCACCTTCAAAAAGTAATATATCAAGTTTGTCAGGATTGCTGATGAAACTTACCAAAAGGGTGTGGAAGGATTTGATGAGTTTCTTTACCTTTCTTTCAATTTGGAGAAAAGATGATCTGCGTGCAACAGATCATAGCTCCGAGGGTATGTGCTAAAAGATTCACACCAGTCATGATAAATTCCGAACAAGCCTCTCTCGTAGATTATAGGTAATGTATCTGGTGAGTTTATGTTGACTACATTCATGACCCACACTTGCAAATCTTTTAGAGCTGCTGCAAACCTGTTTGTTTGACATGGTTTGAAAAACTTTAATTTTGGTGATTGCAGTGAAATTGGTTTGATCATCTTTCAGTTTTTTTTTGTTGATGCTTACCCTCCATAGACAGCTCTCATGTCCATTACATTCCGCACATTAGACCAACTGATTCCTATTTCGTTCATGTATACTTTGCTAACGACGTGCTTCCAATGTTCATAATCTGTAGTGAAATCTCGAGGAGCTGGTTTCCCGTAGATTCCCATTTGAGAGCTGTTTAGCCAATAAGGAGGTGTTTGAAGCCGACGTGGCCAGATCATGGGCCACTTGCTCCCTCTCTCGACTGGATTGATAGGCACTTTATGCATGCATGCTTGTAAGGGTACATACCTGAAATTTGCATACGAGTATTAATAAATTTAGAGCTTTAAGTTTTTTCTATTCTACACTGGAGCTTTACTCTATTTTATACCAGGCTGCATCTGGATCATCGTTGTTTTTGCACATGGAAGGACTGTTGTGCTTTCGTTTCTCATAACATTCATTTGTGACAGGTTTCTGGTAGATTGCAGCACCAACACCATTGAGTTTATCCTTGTTGATTGTCACAAGTTCCCAACACATGGATTTTGTCAACGCTGACATGGCTACAAAACCTCGTGAAATGTCAACTTCAGTGAATTAATCAAACAAAAAGAGATCAAACATTTTGGTTCAGACTGTACCTTTCCAGATTTGTACATCTTCTTCAAGCTTCTGGTAGACTGGTGTTGCTGACCAGATAAAATAACCTCCGGGCCGAAGCATCCGATTAAGTTCTAGAAGAAGCATACCACCCTCATTATGCCAAGGGACTCTGCAACGTGCACAATGGATAGCGTCAAACACTCTGCTTGGAAATGGGAGTCGCTTAGAGCCCATCACAGCAGAGATGGCTGGAATTTTCCTTTCAAGAGCAAACTGGACCTGAGCCTCATGTTCATCTTTTGGTGCAAGAGACATGGCTATAACATCTCTTTCAAAGAGGAAACCTCCAAAGCTGGCCACTCCACATCCCACATCTAATATGACCCGAGTACGTTTACCCCACGCAATGTTTTTCAAAGACTGCCATATATAGGATTAAAAGAAAAAGAAAACATTACATTTTCACATAAATTTTCTATCTTTAAATGGTCCTCGGATTGAAAAATTATGTCACCTTCTGAAGAAAATCAATATAATGGAGAGCCCCATGGATGAACTGTGTTCCACCTCCGGGAAACGTAAGGAACTCGCCAGTGACCTTCACCCAGTTCTGATGTCCTTTCACCTCAGCTAGCTTTGTGTGTGGGACGTTGTGATACCATATCTACTAGATCACATGTTAGTTAACTTTTATCCAATTTTAGATAACTACTCCTAGAATGAAAAATTTACTTGGATATAATATTTTACCTTATCCCTACTTTCTGGCCATTTGATGGACTCTTTATACCCTTCTGGGAGGGAAACAAGACACGTTGGTGGGTCTTCTGGGCAATGTCTTTCTCTGTGCTCAAAATGTCTTCTACTCTTTAGTTTTGATATAGCTTCTTCGTTGTCTAAGCATGGTATGTAATCAGGACCAGCAGTTGTATTACACAACACCCATGTCTTTCCACCCATCATACTCTCTGCGTCGTTATTTGATTCAGATGTCTGTCTTTCTTTTTCATCTTTAGATTCTGTTGCTTGACTTTTCCATGACTTCTGTGATTCTGCTGATTCTTTCGGTATCCCGGATCCAAACCCACTTGCTTCAGAACCATCTTGTGTTTTCTCATCTTTCTGCTCTTCTTCTTGTTGCTCCACATTTTCGTCCTTTAATGTGTTGTGTTCCTCTTTGCTTCCGTTTTCGTCGTCTGTTGTGTTATGTTCGTCTTGTTGCCCGTTCTCATTATTCGTGCTCTTCTCTTCTCTAATCGTATTCTTCTCCTCATCTTGCTGTCCATTTTCCTCATTCCCTGTGTTTTGTTCCCCTTGTTGCTGTCCGTTTTCTTCATTCTTTGAGTTCTCTGATGTGTCGCTCTGTGCCACTTCCATGGGTTGTTCTTCTTTGGTCGCATCTGTGTATGTCACTTCCCCATTCCCATCTTGCACTTGTTTCTTTCCTTGTTCCACTTCATGTGACTCTTTCCCTTGTCTTTGCTCTTGCTCTTGTGCTTCTTTAGTGTTACTTGATTGAGATCCAGAGTCCTCATCCCTTTGTTCCTTTTGTTCTTTCTCAAATTCCTTGACCACTTGTTTCAGCTTACCTTCATCGTTCTCTTGCACTGTCATCTTGTTTTCCTTGTAGTTATCTTTCTCTTTCTCTTCGGGGATTTTCTCTTCGTTCTGTTGGGACTCTTGCTTTTGCGTCTCCATTTGACTCTGTCTCGCCTTTATAGTCATCCTTTCATTCTTTTCTTTCAATAACTTCTGTTGTTCATCATCTTCAGACTTGACGGCATCATCTGGAAGCCTTCCTGGATTGTCTTCAAATGCCGGTTGCTCTTCAGACTCCGATTTTGTCCGTTCAGGTTCATCACTTCCATTTGAAGAGGCAGATATGTCATTCCTCTCTGTCTCTGAAACGACTGTTTGAGTGGAAGCTCGTGAGATGGGTTGTGGGATAGCAGAGTTAGAAGAAAGCATCCATACGCCAATGACACATAGAGCTACAAAGATGACCATTGTAATGGTCGAGGCATACGACGAGGAAGAGTTGCGTTTGCTGGCACGTCCCTTCCCAAACGCCATGTTTCTAGTCTTACTGTTATGTAATGTGGTTGGGAGAAGAAAGAAAAAAATAAAGATGGAGAAGAGAAAAACAAATGGAGTATAATGGGAAGTTGAAGGAAGTAAAAATAGAAGAAAAAGAAGAGAAAAGAGAGGTTGTGAAGAAACAAAGACTGAATCAAAGATCCAATAGAGTCGGACATGGGACTTTCAATTTCATGTCTCTAAATTTAGTTTATGGTCTTTGTGTCTTTCACATTTTTTTTCCATGAAATTTTTTTAACCGAGAACAACATTAACTACTAGTAACTACGTCTAGCTAGTCAAATATCATCATGAAAATATTTTTTTATTTGTTCAGTTTGGAAATCAGTTGTTTTGTATCTGTAAAATTAAAACTATTTCAAAGAAATAAAGATTAAATTTAGTCGTCTGATATTTAGCTTCATCTTTGGTTGTATTGGATTAAATGTTTAAATATGTTCGGTTCATTTGAATTAAACATCACCAAATTAATCAAATCATTCATTAAGAAAAAGCCATCTTGTTGAAAAGGGTTGAGAAAATGTTTTGGTTTACTAGTAGTTTGTTCTCAATATTGTCATTTTGCCCACAAAACTTTCTATTTAAATATGTTGAGATACTAATACAATGTAGAGTGTATGTATATATAACAATGTTGTGGACCTTTGAGGTTAGCAATCCAATACAAAAGGAAGCGTAGCAGTTCCAATTCCACACGTGAGCTCACCATGGAATAAGTTTTGACTGTGAGTACGAAAGATTGAACAACCAAAATCATCAGGGAGCATCCAAAGCTACGCCATAATTCCTTATTGATGTTTTGTGCTATTAAGCATGTAACTAAAAGATGCTCAGAAGAAAAAGGTTGTTACCAATTAAGCAATAGCAAGGAAGAGAGAGAGTCGGAGAAAACGATTGAGTTTGTACACGGTAAATGCCGATGACGGACCTATTAGCGGAGGTAGCCTCAGGTAGAACACTAATCTTCTTTCTCTAAATTTATCACTTATGTGTTGTTATCACTTTAGGACTAAGAAAACAATAAGGAATTATACATTACTTTGTAATTTTGTATGATCATCTTGGTTTGTTAAAGGTAAACCTATTATCCTCAAAGTTTTTTGTTTTTGCTTAGTTTTTGTTTTTTTTTTTTTTTTTTTGTAGTTTTGGAAGTGAGATTGAAATGGTCGAAGATTGATCCAAAGGCAAATCGAGAAAATTGCTTAATATATGTCCTGATAAAATTGTTTTATGATATGATATTCTAACCACTAAGCAAGAAAATAGAGACGTATTGCAGTTTGTGGTCAAAATAGTTAAAGATTAATTTTATACAATTTTTTTTTAATCATGGACTAAGTTTTAAGGGTGGATTTTGATCTAGGACGTGATGAAAGTTCCTTTAGTTTTGGTGTTTCAGCTTGCTGCAGTATATATGTATATGTAGTTACCATTGAAATTTGGCTCTATTCTCTTACCACTAAACAATGTAGATTCATCACTCCAACTTTTGTTAGTATGATGACATTTGGTATCGGGAAGTTAACACTTTTATCGAGAACAACATGAATCCTTCTCAAAATTAACTACTCCCTCTGTTTTAAAATAAGTGTCATCCTAACTATATTCACGCGGATTAATAAAACATATTAAAATTTCTAAAATACCCCTAAAAAGTTAGTTGACTGTTCATATTCTTCATTAAATCCAGGGTCAAAATAGGATATTAATGTTAAAAACTGCATTGAAAATGTAAAACGACACTTTTTATGAAACGGAAAAAATCCTCCAGAACGACACTTATTTTAAAACGGAGGGAGTAATTCGAAAATTAAATAGAACCGGGTGTACGGGTGGACATTCAGGTACTCGTTCAGGTTTGGATCGGATATTTCAGATTTAGGAGTATAGAACCGTTTGGGTATTTTCTAATTTTGGGTTGGGTTAGGTTCAGCTCGGTTTAGATTGTAAATGAAGAACAAAAAAATTTCGGGTTAGGGTTCAGGTTTTTAACGTCCAAAATTTAAAAATATTCCCAAAAAATCAAAATTAATTACCTTTATCTTAAAAAGGTTAAACAGCACACCTATATTTGTTATTTTATATCTACATATATAAATAAACAAAGATTAATGGTAAAAATTTACATAAAATAATTGAATATATCAAATCTATAACCAATATATATATATATATATATATATATATATATAATATGTGTTTTATTTAATTTTTAGATATCTCGGTTCGGTTCGGATATTTAGATCTAGGAATTTAATACCCGTTTGGGTATTTTGATACATTTAGATAAATTGTGTGCCATTATTATTGTAAAAATAAATAAAAATACAAATAAAGCAAGGTTCAAAATCGAATTCCTAATTTTATAGGAGGTCAATAAGCAAAACTGGAACTAATTTATTAAAATCTCATTCAAACTGCAAGTAAATTATTNAAAAAAAAATTTTTTTTTTAAAAAAAAAAAAAAAAAAAAAAAAATGAACTGTGGGAGTGAACTGTCCCCACAACCTAGTATATATTTGGCTCCGCCCTTAAATGAGTTTAGATTTTGTGGGATAAGACTAGAGAAGGTGGGATACGGCAGCGAGTAAAAGTCGGAACGAGTCGGCCGATTGGACCGCAGCACTATTTTGAATGGACCCAAATCGTGTTCCTTTTTTTGTTTATTGTTTTCACGCTATCCCAATTCCCTGCACAAAGCCACTTACTTCTTCGCTTTACCAACTCCGCATAAACTATTACAAAAATTACTTACCAAAACATTTTAGGGTATGCCTGTTTTTTTATTGCATTCTAGCCTTGTTGTACTTCAACTAAGATACCGTTTCATCATGTCTTTGCCTGTATCCATATTAGTAATATAGTTGGAGGAAGATTTGGCAACATTATTGCGCGATTCAATTGGTCATAAATCATACAAAGTGAAGAGAATATTGTGAAGAATGGATTTTTGTGTGTTAAATGAAGCCAAACCCGTATTGATTGATGAAAAGGAGAGGAGTAAATATGTTTCTGAAGCCAAACATATTCATCTGAAATTGATGACTTTGCATTTCCTATTATAATGTTGCTTCCACATCCACCATGAAAATCTGCATAACCTCGCTTTCTCTATCTTTATTTTTATTTTATTTTTTCTGTATGACATTATATATATGGAGGGGGAGTGTAACTACTAATTAGATATACATGCGCAAGCAATACATACATATACGTACGTAAGCTTATATGCATGTCTATGTACATAATTTTTTCGGAATCAAACAACTATACTATATGTATTGACATCATGATCGTTTTTCATTTGTTTTGTTTAATTATATCGAATAGGAGTATAGTACATGTTTTTTACTAAGTCAACACATTAATTAAAGGTTAATAATTTTAACCATATGTATGGTTCAGTAATCAAGGACTAAAATGCAGTCATATACTGTGAGAAGAATTAATTGAATCGTATTTTAGTTGGTTGGGGATCGAGAGTACATTGTAGAACGCACCCTCATGTCACATCTACACAAGTCGCTCTTACAACATAAATTATATACTCATCTAGTCATTTTCTCTGATTCTATCACATGTCAATTATGGTATATATATCAATAAGTAACCAACAAATTACATAAAGCAATTTCAAAATCATTAAATGCATGGGATGGGCAGACCATAGTCTCCCTAACATGATACCATGGTTGGAGAAATTGTATTGTATATTGTTACATGTAACACATGTAAAGAGTTTTTCTATTGGTTAATAGAAACAAGACACAAAAGTTGATTGATACATGAAAAACATCATTCCCGGATTCTAAGGTTACGTGTTACACAAACAAGAAACAGACACATTAATGAAACAAAGATTCAGACAAGAAAAGAGCTAACATTATCTTCACAAAAAATCATTATAATAAGAAGATAATACTATTATTTGAACTGAATTTTTCCATTTTAAAAACCCTAAAAATTGCAACAACTTTTTGACTAATGCCCAGAAGCAACATCAACAGATTAATAATTTCCCTCTCCTAAACCTTCCCCACTTCTGCAAACTTTATATTATATGATCCAACAATCAAACGTTATAAAAAAAAAACCCTAATTCTATTCTAAGAATCCAAAAAGAGTTATGTTGCCTTTTATGTCAGATTTTGATGATCATGATCTCGGGTTGGGAAAGAATTGTGTACCGGCCATAAAAGTGTTGATCGGAGTTGGATATAGCGCGGCTGGATCAATGTAAACCGTCGTAGCAGCCGCGGAGGAGCTGCCAACACCACCTAAGTTTGGAGTAGATGAAGAAGCTGTTGCAACCGTCACAGAGCCAGCTGTTGTGAGATTGAGCTGTTGACCTCCACCGCCACCGGAGGAGCTCTCACCGGCGGGGATAACGTTGTAGGCGCCGTGACTGCTACTTCCAGAGCCGTGGTCGTAGAGAATGCCCTTGAAAATGTGTCCACCGATGCTCACGGCTGTTTGGTAAGCAAACTCTTCTTCTCCGTCTTCTACCGAGCTCACTCGCACGCATCTAAACACTGCCGGTGAGCTCACTTCCGCCGGGAAATTCCCAACCTCTAACCCTAGACAAAAATTAACAATCTTTTATATATAATGGAATGTAAAAGAATATTAAAAAACAAATATTCAACTTTTCTGTTTTCCAAAATTGAGAACACAGAATTCAAGATCAGTGACCACAGCTTGTTACGTCAATCTAATAGTCAGTGTTTACTCCACCACAGTATTTTCACAATCAAATCACAAAAAAGTATAAAATTTTAACTTCTTTTAGAAAATTGATTAAGAAAAAATAGGGTTGTAGTTGTATATCATTACAAACCGTTGAATTTATATAAATGCTACTTACATTTCGTGACTTTATAATCTAAAAAGAAAAATATATATATACTTATGTAACACATACCTGAAGTAGGTATGCGAGTGCAGACAAGAGCCGAAGAGGTTGCCGGCAAATTCTCGCGTTGGCGTTTGGAAACGCTGTCACCGCGCGTTAGAGGAGGAGGGTGAACGGTGGCTAACTGCTGTTGTCTCTCACGGCGTTTAGCAGCAGGAACCCACGTGCTCCTCACGTGAGTAGGACACTCGAAGCCACGGCTCTTACAGCAAGTTCTACACCTCATGTGAGCACAATCTTTCTTAGCTTGATTACCACAATCTTGACAACTCACACCGCTTCCTCCTCCTCCTCCTCCTCCTCCACCACCGCTGCCTCCGCTACTACTCCGCATCATCATGAGTCTTCCGGCGGCGGCGGCGGTTGAGGTTTCGCCGGAGATATCGAATTGGCTGTGGCTACTCGGTCCAACGCCTAAACCCGCGGCGGAAGAGTAAAGATCGAGCCTTTGTTGATGTTGCTGGTGCTGGAACATGAGTTCTTGCTGATTGTGGTTTTGCCATAGCTCGAGAGTGCCTAAAGCCGGGTTGGAAGAAGAAGCAGCGTTGACATTCGGGTTAGGGTTTCTGTACCAAAGCCAAGATTCAGAAGTAGGAGGAGGAGGGTTTGTGTTGGTTCTGTGTTCTTCTTGGCTATTTCCTCCGCCTCCTCCTCCTCCTCCTCCGCCTAGCGAGAAAAACCCCGCCATTTACAACCACCCATACCACCACCACCACTCTCCACTACAGTTTCACTAAGTAATTTTTTTGTCAAAAGGAAACAAACCCAAAATAAAAAATCCTATCTTTAATTTTTATAAATGTTCTCTCGCTCTAGATCTTTGAGGGTATTGAGGAGTTTGCTAGGGTTTAATAGGTGGAATTTGAGTATGTGGGTTTGTAGTGAGGAGTAGCTTTTGAGGGTATGGCAAAAGGCAAAGCTCGTTTGTCGGTAAGAAAAAGAGAGAAAGAGAGAGAGAGAGTGTGTATATTTAAGAGAGGAAGAAGAAGAAGAAGAGATTAAAGAGAGGTTTGTTTGATTTCATCAGAGAGATCCTTTTCTCGCGCTCTGCAACGCCGCCATAACCTTAATAATCTTCACTCTCTCTTCTGCCTCTCATTTAATTCTCTGTCTCCTCTTCTCTTCTCTTCCTCTCTTTCTTTTTTTTTTCTCATTTTTCCAAAATATCTCTTCTTTATTCTCTCCTTCATCTCTCATCGTTTATATTTTCTCCAGTTTCCGATCCGACGGTGAGTATTTCGCCACGTCGGCACGGACAAGATTTTTTCCTACTTTTCTTTGTCTTTTCTTCCGGGAAACCCGCTCTTTTTTTCTTCTTTTCTCTCACATTTTTGTATATTTTTGTTTTTTTTGAGAACAGAAATAATAATAATACTAGTAATATACTGAGTCATTACGGTATCGAAGTTGTGTTTTTGATTATCCTAAGATACTTCTATATTTTGGGACCTATCAAATTAGACTTACTAATCATCATATTCTATAACTGACGACAAAAACCTTGTCAAGACAAAGAGTACTCCAATATAGCTTCATTAGCTTATTTTTTCTTTGAATACGTACGTACCATCAGATCAAACGTTTGCAAATCTGTTGTTACCGACGCGATAGATCATTGTTATACCCAATATGCCTCAAAACAAATGTAAGTACCTACTCTTTGTTTGGTATATTAACTAAATTCTTTTTTTTTCAAAATAAGTACTCCTTGTGTTTTCTTTCTAGTCAACATCATGGGATTATGAATAAAAAATATTGATTTCATAGTTAGGACATTAGCACAAACTAATATCATGGAATTTTTATTATTTTTCTATATTTTATGATGTTTATTATTATTTGTTGTAGTAATTTGTAAATTTAAAAAAAAACTGAAGATATTAAATTTATGAATTAATATTGATTTGTATTTATGAAAATATGTATACTAACAAAATAATACATTTATGAGTAAAGATTTACTTTCTCTGTTTCAAAAATAATTCTTTAAAAAATTACGATTCACATATATATATATATACTAAATTATCTGTATATTTTTATTAATTAATAGAATGAACTGTCTTGTTTTTATCAACAAGTAAACAACATCAATTTGGATTTGAATAGAGACGGTGACACAATGACGTTAGGAAAAATCGTATGGTCTACAAAAATAGTTAATTAATATTGATTTTTAAGTTATAAAAATTATTTAGTACTAGTAAGTAACGTTTTTTTTTCAACCGAACATTAGTTAAAGAAAAAAATAACAATTCAACACCTACCGAATTTTACATAGCTAAATTCAATACGTTCCTTTGTTCCGTGCACCAAATTATCAGTATGATTGTTGAATTCTCTCCTAGTACCAAAAAATAATGTTTTATTTAGTATATAGTAATTTTATTGTAAATATGTATACAATTAAAATAAAAAAATATACCAAATAGAAATGGAGGGAATATTGTCCCTCAATATGTGCGTAAAATAAGGCTTTGGACAATCTCAACAAGTAGATGAGAATGTTGATTAAATGAAGTGATTACTAATCCAAAAAATGTAAGGATTACCAATTATCAGCGTTAATTAAATTATTATAATACTGTAATTATCTATAAGCCCATAATCTTTGTTAAAAAATACTATCAATTTGGTTCCAGATTATTGCACCTGGAAATTTAGTGTCTCATCCAGATTATAAATTTAGTGTTTAAAGTTTGTAGCTGGAAAGCAGATGCTTTTTTGTTCATGTTTCCGAGGTAAAAAATATTAGTATGATATACACACATTTATATTTACATAAATTAAAAAAATATATGAAGGTAATAAAAGAGACAAACGTACGATTGTATTGAGGAGCCCTATGTTGTGCCATTATCTTTGTATAAAACCATTAAATGTTTTTATATATACAATTATGTACAGACAAACACACCTCAATGCCCGTGCCGTGAGCATCATGGATCCTAATTAGTTTAATCATTATAACTATTAATCCCTTTGAATTGCCTGAGAATAACGGCACGAAAAATTATGTCGCCAGGATGTATCAATGAGTGTCGTGTACATCAAAAGTTTTTCTTTTTGCTTTTTTAATTGAAGACAGAAAATTAAAGATAAGGACGTTTAAAAGGAGTTTTGCTCGAAGGAGGTCGAGAGTTGACTAATGAAAAGGGGTGTATTTGTCATTTCAAGAAAAATTTGATTCAAAAAATGGGAACGAGTGATGATGAATAGTTTTTTGAGTCAGGCTAAAAGCCCCGCCTCGCCGCCCTACGCTTCCGTACGCGTAATAGTTTTGAATTATTTCCAACCCCATTTATATATCCTTAATAAATTAGGGATTATAATTCCATAACTAATTTATTGGATCGATCGGTCTGCGGTATGATTTGAAGTATGATAAAATTGAGATATAAGTAAGGTTAATGAAAGAGAAGAAGTATTGGATGAACAAAATATTTTGTTGAATGGTAATTATAACAAATGCTCTGTGAATACAATAATTCTTAAACTCAGAATAATTTTTAATAATATTTTGTTTGACCAATTTTTTTGGTTTTCAAACAAAATTATATTAACCCTACAAATTGGCGCTCATGTTTTTAACAAGTTAGAAAAGAAAAACAAAAATCGCAAAAATTTGTCAAAAACACACCGGTGTAGAATTATCCAAACATAAGTCGAATGGTAGTTATAAACTGTACAATGTGGTTATAATAATGATCAAACTTTAGTTTATGTTTTTTAAATACTTTGGATAATCTAAATATGTCTTTTTAAAATAAAAGTTGTATTGATTCGTACTATTGATTGTCTTTTTTTTTTGGTCAGGGCTATTGATTGTCTAGATAATCTAAATACACACCTAAATATGTCTTTTTTTTTTAAACGGCACAAACCCCGAAAGGCTTCGGTTATAGATGAACCTATCTTATGGAAGAATGATCTCGCATAACAAATAACATACAAGAGGCTTAAGTTAGAAAATTAAAGACAAATACTGTATAAAGTGTTTTACTTGCATAATATCACACGGAAACAAATATAAATGACTTTCACAACCTTCAAGAAAAAACTCCATGGAGAAGAGAGAAGTCGAGGACAAGAAATAGATATAGATTTCAAATTTTGAGGATTTTAATGATTGATACGACGTAATTTATATTATTAACATGATTTCATTAACGAAAAGTCGAAAACTTAACAATGTCTAATTGCTCCATTTAGTGATTTAACAATATGACTAAATTGGAAAGATCAATGAAAATATGAGATTTATTAGAAAAATTAATGAATAATTTTGTATTTGTTTCACAAGTAGCAAAAATGAGACTTTTTCGAGTTAAATTTGTAAGTTGAGGATTTAACGACAGTTTTCCATTTTTTTTGTAGAAGGAATAGAGAGTGATATGGAATTTAGCCTAAGGAGAGGAGATGATAAAACTTTAGTAGCCTCTCTCACGGGTTCAAGTCGAACAATCAATTTTTTTTACATTTTTCTCAATAACATTTTCTTTTTGTTAATTCGAAACCATCAGTTAAAATTTGGAAAAGTACATTACCGAACTCGAACAGCTACCGCCAAATCTTGCTACGGAAGAACCATAGGGACAAAGATGAAGTCAAACCTCATAACTTTGTAAAAATAAAAAAAACACTCTGCTCTTGTTTTTAATTCGTTATTTCTATAATTATAGCCATTTGTTACTCTTTGTTGATTACCCTTGTGACAATTATTTGTATAGAGCAAAATTTTCTTATCACTCAGTTCTCCAGGCCTTTTCTCCTCATTAATATTCCAAAAGCTAACAAAAAAGTTTCAAAATGCTGGACCTAGGTCTGGGCATAATATCCGGAACCGAAATATCCGCCCAGAACCGAACCGAAAAACCCGAACCGAACTAGTATAGATCAAGAGAAATTAACCGTTTGGGTATGAGCTTCATTTACTCTCGGGTATCGGGTATTATCGGGTAATACCCGATACCCGAAAAATACCCGAAAGTACATCCCACTTCCAACATAGGGTATATTGTTTGTTCCCCATTTCACGATTTTCACAAATTACTTAAGATTTCGAATGATATTGAGATAGTATTTTCGGGTATCTCGGATATTTAGAGTATATTTGGTTATAAATAACCAGAGTATACTAGGTAACCCGAAATTATCATGGTTATTTTCGGTTTTCACATATGATATTGACATAGTATTTTCGGGATTTTCGGGTATTTCGGGTATTTCTAGTACATATGGTTACAATTACCCGATATACTAGGTGAACCGAAATTACTTTGGGTATTTCCGGTTATTTCCGGTTATCGAAGCCAATACCCGAACCCGCCCGAAACCCGAAAATACCCACCGAACCCGAACCGAAATTGAAATATACCCGAATGGGGGTCATTTCTCAAAACCCGAAATAACCGAAACCCGAAATACCCGCCCAGAACCGAACCGAATATCCGAATGCCCAGGGCTAGCTGGACCATTTCAGTCCGATATTTATTTAAGTTTTTCAAAATTTATGGGTGTAAAGGCTTTTTATAAAATGATATTAACTTCTAATTTCAGCAATTGAATATATAAGTAGACCTAAATTACGGACGGTGGTGTTTTAGAATGACTCTTTTTTTTTTTTTTTTTTAATATCATTTTTTGTAAAATTAAATGAATTGAGTGTTGTAATCTTAGTGTTGCTTAAAAATATAATTTTTTAAGAAAAATTGTGATAAAGTTGTTAACCAAATCTTAAATTGGAATTTAAGTCATCGCCATTTGATTAAGTGATATTTTCAATTAAAATAGTTGATATGTGATGTGGTAAAAAAATAATTTTAGTGAAAAGGAAAAATATCAGTTGTATGCAGGGAAATTACCCTAAAAATACCCCAATTTAATTCGGATTTGATAAAAAATACCCGAACTTTTGGCGTGCCCATTTTACTACCTGAACTAATTTATGTGCCCATTTATATACCTGAACTTTTGTAAGTGTGTCCACTTTACGACCCAGACTTAACGGACGTTAGTTGTGCCGTAAGTTGACTTTTTTTAATAATAAAATAATAATATTTAATTCAAAAATAATCAAAAATAAGAGAAAAAATCAGAAAAAATAAAAAAAACCTAAAATTGAATAGAAAATAATTATAATTAACTTTAGATATAAAATAATAACTAAAATTATCTTTA
>OVAF01000121.1:43540-69576 GCA_900406245.1 Odontarrhena argentea | reverse complement strand
ATATTAAAATTATCAATTTTATAAATTTATCCACGCACCGCGTGGACTTTCCCTAGTGTATTAATAATGTATGGTTAACATTTTGTATTCCACTGAGTACTGACATTGTCCAAATTACAATTAGCTTTGTTCTTACAAATCTTATAGTGTAGAGCCAAAACAGGAAAAAAATTAATGGTCAATGATTGAAGTAAATTAAGGAGAAAAAAATCTGATCATCATTAAACAAATATAATAATTTACCCTCTATACAAATTTTGGGTATAAAAAATCTGATAATCATTAAACAAAGATACACAAGTTACCCTCTATACAAATTTTTGGGTATAAAAATAAGATACTTGTGTGTAGAGTAAATTTATAAAATTGCAGAGAAAAAGCCGCTCTCTCTCCCTCCTTCTCTTCCACTCTCCTCTCTATGTCCAGCGTTTCTGGTCCGAAAGCTCATTCTTGTTTGATATCATCAGGTAACAACAAAGATTGTATTTTTTTTGTTTCTGTAAAATTGCATGAATCTTGAATGATTTTTCTCCTAATTCAATACAATCTTAAATAAATTCTCTCAAATCTGTTTTTGTTATTTCTCCTTACCGGATTTTCCGACAATTTTGCCTATGTTCTGTCTGGTTTTTTTGACCTGGGACTCATTTGTCTGAAGCTTTTTTTTTTTTTTTTTCATTTTCTCAAGACAAATCAATTCTGTTACAGAAACAGAACAGAGTCTGTTGACTTTAAAGGTCGGATCTTGGGTCAGTTATCTTCATTCTGGTTCTGATTGTTTTACAGTAGGAGGAATAGAAAATGAATCACGTACCATCTGATCAGAGCTTTTACATTGAGAGCGAGGATGAAGACGAGAGGAAAGATTTCGAAGAAGACGAAGAAGATGCTCATAGCCATTCTGATTCCTCTGATGCTTATGATGAAAATCATCCTCGGATTAAACCTAGCTCTTACACCACTGCTTGGCCTCAGAGTTACAGGTTTTTACTGTTATCTCTGTTCTCAATTCATTTTGCATTTTGGTTTGGTTTGATTCATTATTTCATTTCGATCTTAATTCTGTTTCTTTGGTGGTATTGTTTTGTAGGCAATCGATTGATCTTTACAGTAGTGTACCATCTCCCAGTATTGGTTTCCTTGGGAACAATTCAGTGACTAATTCGGTGTCGAGGTTTGGAAGCTCTTTCCTGTCCTCTTCGTTGATAAGAAGACATACTCCGGAGTCATTACCTGGAGTTACAAAGCCTCTGTTAGTACCAGAAGCTGATGAACAACAACAACCACCCCTAAAACACAGACTTAGCTCTCATGGCTTGCTTTCTCCTGTTCCTTCGAGGAGACATTCTATGCGAAAGGATGAGAAATCATCTATGGTGTCTCACGAGATTCCAATGTCACGTAATAGCTCGTACGGACAAGCTGTTCTAAATGGTGAGTTTCCATCATCCTATTGTCTTCCTCACTTAAAAGTGGCTAGGAAATGTTTAAGAGATGAGAGTAGTAACAATAAGAGAGAAATATTGAGCTTTGCTAGTGAATTTTTTCCATATCATGATGAAAGTATTGTCAACATTTTCTCTGTTGTTTGATCGTCTGTATAAGAACCTAGACAGTTTTTTAGCATGATATGTAATCTAGTGGTTTGTGATAGTGTCTTCAGGATTCAAGGTTGCATAATACATGTTGTTGTCAAAAACCTGTCTTTTTCTGTTATTGACAACGATTTTCAAGAAAATTACAAAATAAACAAACTCTATTGTCCTATATTACATGTACCACATGACCAAAACTGTTTAGACCAGACACGTCTAGGTTCAACGAACATGATTTGTGCTCTTAGTTAATTTATGAACTTCTTCTTGTATAACAACATGTGGGGCATGTGCAGGATTAAACGTTCTATGTGGAGTTGGGATACTTTCAACTCCTTATGCTGCCAAAGAAGGAGGATGGTTGGGACTATCGATACTATTTATATACGGTCTTATTTCTTTCTACACCGGGATTCTCCTCCGTTACTGCCTCGACAGTGAGTCTGACCTCGAAACCTATCCCGACATTGGCCAGGCTGCGTTTGGTACTACCGGACGTATCTTTGTCTCGGTAAGGGACTAAACCTCCTCCTCCTTATATTAAAGTTAAGGACCACAGAGAGAAAAAAATTGACTAAGAGAAACTGAATGAAGTATATACAAGATTCACCACAAAAAGAGAATTGCCTTTTGGCCTTTGAACAAATCGAACAACTTAAAAGCCAAAGGACAACCTTTTTTAATCTTTTTGTTTCTTATGACCAAATTGCTATCACACTTTTTTTCGAAGCAACTAGATTGGTATCAGAAGTCAATAAGTAGAATCTACACACTACTAAATTTCATTAGCAAAACAAATACGAATTTGATATCATTATGTCTCATATTATATTAATATATTTTTTTTCCTATGTATTGCAGATAGTACTCTACTTGGAGCTATACGTAAGTACTTCTTGCATTCATCCACCTATAGACTTTAATTTATACTTTAGAAATATTAAATTTTCAAAGAGATTCCAAGTTGTGTGTTTAAAAAAGACACAAGAGATTTAAGTAAAGTAGAATCCATGACCCATGTTCTGGAACACGTTATCAAAGGGACCCATAGATCCTGCCACTAGTTCATTCTTGATTTGGCACCACCTGAAGCTGCTTAAACTTTTTTTCCTTGTTTCTATTTTTTACTTCTTAAAGTTGCTTTAGACGTCACTATATCAGCAAAAATATATTTTTGGCTGAAATGATCTCTAAAGCTTCTCCAAAAGCTACTTGTGCCAAATGATTAGTTAAAATAGTGACTCTCTTACATTTCAGTTTAGTTGTGTAACTTCTTTTTGCATGATAGTTTCCCATTACTGCTTAAAGGGTCTTTGTTTTTTACATAATCTTTTGTTTACCTTTGAGTTAAAAATGTCTCATAAAAAGTTCAGATGTTATTTTCAGTAGAAGTGAGTATATGATGTTGATAAAACTAGAGAGTTACATATGATTTTTTTTCTTTTTGCAGGCGTGTTGTGTGGAATATATTATATTGGAGAGTGATAACTTATCTTCATTGTATCCAAATGCTGCCTTAAATATTGGAGGATTCGACTTAGATGCGCGCCATCTATTCGCAGTGCTAACCACTCTCGCTGTTCTCCCTACCGTTTGGCTCAGAGATCTCAGCGTTCTGAGTTATATCTCAGGTGTAAATTTGTTTGCATACTTGTTGAAGGCCTCAATAAAGGTTAAATATGTATCTGACATGACTACTTTGTTGAAAATTTCAGCTGGAGGGGTGGTTGCATCGGTGTTAGTGGTTTTGTGTTTGTTTTGGATTGGTTTGGTAGATGAAGTTAGCATTCACAGCAAAGGAACTACACTGAATTTGGCAACTTTACCGGTAGCTATAGGGCTCTATGGTTATTGCTACTCAGGACATGCTGTTTTTCCTAATATTTATACCTCTATGGCGAAACCAAATCAATTTCCTGCTGTTCTCTTGACTTGGTAAGCCTACAATATTGCTTATGCAAACTTCACCTTCCTTAATTATTCACATATGTAAGCACTTTGATACCACAATGATTGATGATATTCTGTCCAGTTTTGCTATTTGTACTCTAATGTACGCCGGCGTTGCTGTTATGGGATATACAATGTTTGGAGAATCAACGCAATCACAGTTTACTCTCAACTTGCCTCAGGATTTGATTGCAACAAAGATTGCTGTGTGGACTACGGTAATTAGATCAAATATTTTATCTTCCATTACGTGTTCCCGTGTTGGTTATATCACATTGGAGTTAAAACCGTTTTGTTTGTATTGTTTTGCGCAGGTGGTCAATCCATTTACCAAATATCCTTTCCAAGAAAATACTTAGAGATAATTTTCTTTTATTGTTTTAACTTCCATAAAGCTGTCTAAAATTCATGCTCTTGTGTGTATTCCCTTAACAAAAGAAAGCACATATGCTTTGACCATATCTCCAGTAGCAATGAGTCTTGAGGAGTTGATACCATCAAGACATACCAGGTCACATTGGTATGCTATCGGAATTAGAACCGCATTGGTCTTCTCTACTCTGGTTGTCGGTCTTTCAATTCCCTTCTTTGGTAAGATCACCTCTACCATTTTCATATAAACCTCTATCCATCTTTTCAGAATCATATACTTTTGTAACACTCAAAAATCTTGCAGGTCTTGTCATGTCATTGATTGGATCATTGTTGACAATGCTCGTCGTAAGCTGACTTTTACTTATTAACAATAACCTGACACTAGTGTCTTATTTATCTGCATATTGAAGTTCTTAAGTTCTTGTTCTGTCTTATGTAGACTCTAATACTTCCACCGGCCTGTTTCTTGAGCATCGTACGAGGAAAAGTTACCTGGTCCCAGGTAAACGTTCTTAGCCATGTTTTTCTTAATTTCTCACAAAAACATCTGTTTTACTTTGTTACAAATGTTAATAGATTCATAATGTTTGGATTGGTTTTGTAGATGATGTTGTGTGTGTTAATCATCATAGTTGGAGCAATATCGTCAGCCATTGGCTCATACTCAGCTCTCTCCAAGATCGTTGAGAAATTGAGCAGCTGAACATAAATCATCTCTATTCTTTGTTATACGAATCTTATACCCATTTTGTCTTTTGTCGGGAATAACTTGTTTTCTCTTCTCTTTTTGTTGTCCTTCTAGCAAATTCATTCTTGAACATTCACAGTTTTTGTAACATTCTGAGTGAACATCTCTACTTTTACACTTTGTTTGAAACACATACACATTGATAAGATGTGGCTTAACCCGGTTCTTATCCGTTATTAACGACTCCGGTTTAATCCGGTTCAGAATCATATTCTTGGGGTCTTATCTCTTTTGAACGAGATGATAAGGCAAACTAGAATCCATCTTCTTCTTCCCTCACTCACACCATGATTTCTCTCACTGCAACTACCACTCTCAAATCTTCAAACTTGACCCAATTCAAAACCCATGGATATACCCGACCCGTTAACCCAAAACCCATCTCCCTCAACGCCTCCCTGATACCCGCTTCCAGCCGCCAAGCCCCACCCCAACAAAACCTCTATCAACCATTCCGTCCTCCTCCGTCTCCAATCCCGGCCAAGTACCGATCTCTCGACGCCGCCGGAAAAATCGAAGTCCTCGCCGATCGAATGGGCCTCTGGTTCGAGTACGCCCCACTCATTTCCTCCCTCTACACCGAAGGCTTCACTCCTCCAACAATCGAAGAGCTCACGGGAATCTCCGGCGTCGAGCAGAATCGTCTCATCGTCGGTGCACAAGTGCGTGACTCTCTAGTCCAATCGGGCGCCGACACGGAGCTCATCGCTGCTTTCGACGGCGGAGGAGCCGAGCTTCTCTACGAGATTCGTCTACTTAGCACGACTCAACGTGTCGCCGCTGCTGAGTTCATTGTGGATCGTGGAATCGATTCGAAAGGAGCTCAAGATCTCGCGCGAGCTATTAAAGATTATCCTCATCGTCGAGGAGAGGTTGGATGGAGAGATTTCGATTACAATTTACCAGGGGATGCTTTGTCTTTTATGCTTTATAGGAAGAGTAGAGAGCATCGAAGCCCGTCGGAGATTCGGACCACATTGCTTGAACAAGCTCTTGATGTGGCTGTAACAGACAAGGCCAAGAAAGCTGTGGCTAGGGAGTTACATGGAGAGAGCAATGAGGAGAGAGCTAAAGAGGAGGAAATCAAAATCATTAGAGTTCCTGTTGTGAGACTCAAGTTTGGAGAAGTAGCCGGAGCCAGATCTGTTGTTGTTTTACCCGTTTGTAAAGCCGAGGAAGGGAAGGAGAAGATTCTTGAAGCTCCAATGGAGTTTGAAGGAGGAGGAGAGTTTGGTGTGGTGGAAGCTGACAAAGAATGGAGCCGATGGTTGGTTCTGCCCGGTTGGGATCCTGTGGTGGCTGTTACGAAAGGAGGAGTGGCTGTTTCGTTTAGAGACGATAGGGAAGTTTTGCCGTGGAACGGGAAACAAGAGCCCATAATGGTTGTGATCGATAGGGAGAAGACCACCGTGGAAGCTGAAGATGGATATTATTATCTGGTTCTGACTGAAACTGGAATGAAATTGGATAGAGGATCGGTGTTCAAGGAGACAGGAGTTAATGAGAGTTTAGGTATGGTTGTTTTAGTCGTGAGGCCGCCACGAGATGATGATGATGATTGGCAAATAAATGATGAAGATTGGGATTAGAATACATGTAGAGAATAGCTTGTTATTATAAAAGCCAGTCTATTGGCAATTTTTATCTAAACTACATAAGGTCAATCTTTTCTCTCAACGTTGTTAATCTTCAGTAATCAATCTATTGGCAATTTCCTTCGTCATCTGCAAGTCGTTAATCCTTCTGTCACCTCTTCTTCGAGCTTATTATAAGAAGAGGATGCTAAACAATGTCATTATGCTTATGGGAAACAAGACTGATCTCGGCACTTTTCGAGCTGTACCAACCGAGGATGCTTAACAATTTGCTCAAAGAGAAAACCTCTTCTTTGTGGAAATTTCATCCCTGGATGCCAACAATATCGAGCCTTACTTTCTCACGGTTCTGTCAGCAATGAGGATGGAGACTCCGGAGCTAGAACTAAAATAGTTCCTGGACAAGACACTGGATCCAAAGGGAATGGTTGTTATGGAACATCATAGAATCATACAAGTTATTTCAATCCTGACAATGGAGGCTTAACCTTGTATTGGAAAACTATTATATTGGTGGCATAAGATATTAAGGAGCTATTGTTGGGAATCACATTTAAAACTGCCTAAGGAAAATGTTATAATGTCAAATAATATTTGCATAACACAAACACTGAGTTGTTTGTTAATCTCTCTCAAAATCAAGTGGAAGTAACAAGTTTAGTAGACCAACTAGGCATATTAGGACACCCATTTACCCCAATTAAAAGTTCAACAAATCTTCTCTTAACTCTCTCCCTCCTCGACGCCTCAAATGCGTCTTTAGGTGTCAAGCTCTTCATCAATGGCAGTCCAGAAGAAGCCTCATCTGAGGCCTCCATTATCCTTTCTATCATCTCTGAAACTTGACTCATCGTTGGCCTCGACTTTGCCTTCACCATCAAACACCGGTTTGCAACTGCAGCTAGCTTCAATGCTGATTTGAGGTAGTAGTTTCCTTCAAGTCTTGGGTCAATGATCATCTTGAACTTTTTTATGTCAGATAAGTGCGGTCTGATCCATTCCAGGATGTTCTGCTCGTTTCTAGGCCGGTTTCTGTCGAATGGTCGTCTCCCTGTGATGAGCTCATATAGAAAGATTCCGTAGCTCCATACGTCACTCTTGGCTGTAAGGTGTCCGGTTTGAATGTATTCGGGCGCTGCATAACCAATGGTTCCAACAACCTGTAAATTCACAAGTTTGTTATTGCCTACCAAACAAGCATTAAACTTAATATGTTTCAAACACCAATTGTTTTATCAGTACACTACAACATATTGTCACAAACAAGCAATCTAGTCATAACAAGACAGGTGTGGCGTACCGCAGTGGAGACATGAGTGATTCCATCCGAAGGACCCATTCGAGCCAGTCCGAAATCAGAGAGCTTTGCATTCCAATTCTCATCAAGAAGAATGTTGGAAGATTTGAAATCCCTAAAGATGATCTGCAATTAAGAATATATACATTTCAACAACATATATAAAGGTGTAACGGTATTTGTTAGTGATCAAATAATGGATGGAAAAGAGACCTGAAACTCCATGCCTTGATGAAGATAAGCGAGTCCTCGAGCAGTATCTTGGGCAATCTTCATTCTTGTGGACCAAGGCAGAGGAGTGACTATAAAACGATTGGATAAATGGTCTTGAACGCTTCTGTTTGGTACGTATTCATATACGAGTAGCCGTTGGATCCCTCTCTCATCATCCTCAGCGCAATAACCGATCAGCTTCACCAGATTTGGATGCTCCACTACTCCCAATACATTTACTTCTGTCACCCATTCTTTATGGCCCTGTTAATACAATATATATGTGATCATGTTGTTAGCTATTGAAAAATCTGCAAAGTAGAACCAAACTGAATCAAAATGATTTAAACCGAACGGTAACAATATTTTGTACACCGAATAAACCATCTGATTCTGAATTTAGTGTTAGATTCATTCAAAACTGAACCCGAATGCCAAAGTAATTTGTTGAACATGTTCTGTTCTGGCCTGATATAGATTGGTCAAACCCGAATAACCGAAACAAACTAAACCGAAAAACCGAATGTCCACTTGTATGGAAAATGATGTAATCAAGCGTAGAGGAAAAGTATGAAAGGTGGAGTTTTGCTTGCCTGTAGACCTCTTCTACTGAGTTGTTTAACTGCAATTTCAATCTTCTTACGAGAATCTTCAGGATTCTGAATCACGCCACGAAACACACCACCAAATCCACCTTCACCAATCATCAAAGACCGGCTGAAATTCTTGGTAGCGATCTTAAGATCTTCGAGTGCAAAGACCCTGAGATTGTTACTATGTGTCTCAGAGAGAACGTGCAAGGAGGAAGTAATGGAAGCAGTAGTACTGGTCTCAGAGTTAAACTCAGACCCTGATCCTCCTCTAGCCATCAAACTGGAATCAAACTTCCTCGTCTTAGCTTCATCAGGATCCTGAGATTTGTCTTTGCTGAAATAGAAACATTTCATTGCCTTTGATGAAACCAGCCTCCTCACTATAAATCAACATTCCCAAAATTAACAATCCACATTAGTCAACACAACAACAACATCATTGCATTTCGAACATAATGTTTCAGTAATATGTGTAACAAAAAAATAATAATCAGAGAATGTAGTATAGAGAAGAGACCTGGTGTAGAATTATTCATGGAATGTTGTGATAGGGGTCTCCAAGATCATGATTGAGAAAGCTTTAAAGCCAAAAGAAGAAGAAGAAGACGAGCTCAGCATGATCTAATGAGAAGTCAAATAGGGTATAATGGCAGCTGGCTTACCAACCCATAGAAAGCTTTTTATTTTTTAAATTTTGAATACAGCCAATTTGCTTCATAATATCTAAATGCCTTACTTAAGTGGAATTCGAGTACACGTTTTTTTTTTTTATTCAAATACTTCACCGCGTATTCTCTAATCTTAATTAGCCTTTAAGGTACACGGTTTAAAACAGACCATTAAAATTTGATGATATCATCATCATCATCTTCACAGAAGCTTCCTACATGTATAAAATTTCCCCATTTTAGAAACCTTACTATAAAAAGGGTTAAATTTGAAGTGTGTATTTATTTATGCAAAAAAAAATGGTATTAGTTTGTGTTATTATTAAAGACAAAAATACTAATGTTGTTGATATAGGTGGTCCGCGAAACCTTAGAAGAATTGATGAGGTGACGAAAAAGCCTTGGAGTTTAAAAAATTGTGGGATGGTGAGAAATTGGCATAGTAGAGACATACATGGAAGCAGAGAACCTAAGTGTCAGTTATATGAGAATCCACCTAAGTTTTGATTGTGACGCAACAACTGAAATTTAATGTAACCACATACCTAAAACTTGCATCATCTCAACATCTTCCTCTTACCTACTAGGCTAATATTCTCTAACTCTTTGATGATGACCTTTTAACATCTGGTTTTACCTAGTTCACTCTTTACTACTAGCTATTTGCGACAACTCAACTTTCAAGACACTAGCAATCACATTGTAAATCTCTCTACATACTTCATACGGCGACAGAAACCTAGTGAAATCAAACCTACTACATAAGTACCTTATCTAATTTGGTTCTCATAAAGACAAAATAGTAAACCTTAAACTCTTAAAGAGATCATTATCATTAATATGAACAATCTAAATATACAATGAAAACGAAGACATGAATTTTTTAAACATAACAGTTCCTATTTAACTGAAATTACAGAACCAGAAACTAATAAAGAATGTTTCAGTTTATCTGAAAATGGCTTCTTCAATAGTTTGGACACGCCTTTGACCTTTCCTATCATGAAGGAGACCACTTTGTACCTCTGTTTAAACCACAGAGTCTCAAAACTCTACTTCAATTCTTCATATAGGTTCTTCTTCATGATACACAATGGGGATCAGCTTCATCCTAATTCGTTCTATCTCTACTGAAAAGTTCTTCCAAGTACAACACCACTAAATATAATAGCACCAAACCACTTGTTCGACACAAATCTGTGCAAACATCAAAACCCACAAAAGTGTGAGTTTACAAGGCAAATCACATTTTGGTTTGAGATTGAGAAAAGAAAGACATACTTTCTACTACAGTCAGCTCGAGATGATAAGTCAGCTGTTCCTATCTGCCATCCTATCTGTCCTGATGCAGCAACTAATGATGCATAATATTGCCACCCTGTGCGATAACGAAACACAATATAACTTCAAATGGAAAAAAAGAATCGCATAACAACCCTTGTAAAGTTTTTCCATTGAGTACCAATATCTGCACTGAGTCCAGACAGAGCAAGAAACCCCATGGTTGCTGTGCCAAATCCAGTAAGCCAAAGCTTTGTATTATCACCGAATCTAAGAGCCGTTGACTTAACACCAACCTTCACATCGTCTTCTTTGTCCTGAAGACACAAACATCAATTTTTTCACACCTAAATCATGAGTAACATATGATCTCAATTCCATAATGTCTCCAAAAATACACGAAGAATACCTGATGTGCATAAATAGTATCATAAACAAGAGTCCAGCAGACTCCTGAGAGATAAAGAGGGAGTACAATAGCTGATTCTAAGCTTCCTGTAACCGCAGTCCATCCTAGCAGTGCACCCCAATTTATGGTCAAACCCAAAAATGCTTGCGGCTGCAGCAAAAACAATTAAATCTGTCAAAAAAAAAGCCCGAGAAGAAAATATACTGTCTAACTTTGAGAGTCCAGAATGAATTTAGATTACCCAAAATGTAAATCTCTTCATAAGAGGATACGAGAAGACAAGGAACAAAGATGAAGCCCCTAAAACAATGCTGCAGAATATACGGACAGAAATGAGCTCAACTAGAAAAAATATGTTAATCACGAAAAGTAAAGGGAAGGCAAGGCATTTGTCTTCAGAATTTCATGTGTGTGTGGATTTAAATAAAGACTTGCATATATGTGACTGCAGTGGATGACAAAAATTCCAGACCAACCTGTAGTTGTTAAGTTGGAGAAGAATCCCTAAGCCTAAAAGCAATTGTAGCCCAAGAAATTGAAGCCCTTGAAATGGTGTCACAAGACCACTGGCGATAGGTCTTAGTTTTGTACGATCAACCTGGATACCAAAAGCAATTTCTCAGACAGCATAATCTGAAAACTAAATCAATCAAAATAAATCTTGAGGCTCATATATTCCCCATAAGCAAACTATCCTTGTTTATGGAGGAATTGAATCCAATTCTACGAAAGTTCTGTAGCTACCCTAACTACTACACACATATTCCACTTCCACTGCATCTAACAAAGCCATCAGTAGATGCGGATAAACTACATTACCAAAAATTGAATTGTGAGCTTGAGAGCATGTTTGATCTGATGACTAATACATGTGCACAATTTGATCTGGAAGTAATAAGAGCACTTCCAGATGACAAACCAGAAACACCTTCCCCACAATAGTTACAGAGGGCATGGTTATACCTAAAATATTCCTAAACCAACAAACTAAAGGGATCTATAAATCCGACAGCACTTGTCTATGTTAACATATTGCCACAGAGTAGGGAACAGTCTGACCTTAGTATCTATGTCCCGATCAAGTAGATCATTAATAGTACAGCCAGCACCCCTAAGAAGTAATGCTCCGCAACCGAACAATCCCATCATTTTAAAACTTGGAAGGCTTCCAGGATCAGCAGCCAACGCAATTGACCTGTTCAAGAATGATGGAACTTCAGGATTTTGATATATCTCTGTAACCAGTTTCACGAAATAAAAGAATACCTATCAGGATTCCTATATACTATCACTTCTCTAACAACAGAGAGAGCTAAGGATATAGCACATTATCAATTTAAACTCGCAGCCTTCTTTTAACTCATGAATTTAAATAAAACCTCAAAAAAATGAAATGCCTTGATTCTACTAAGCTACATTACCACAGATACATAATAAAAAAACGTACCACATACAGGGCCAAGCAAGCAACCAAGTTCCAATAGGTTTATCCAAACGAGCAAGCTTAGCATAACCTCTAACTTCTTCTGGCAAATACAAATCTACCCAAGAAGCTTCCTGACCACCCTTGTCCTTATCATCTTTCTTCGGATTTCCCTCCATAACCGAAGAGGAAGACGACGACATCCCGGAAACTAATCTGTAATGAAAGCTCTCCTGATGCAAGTCCAACCCTTTACTCCATACTTGGTAGTTAGAATTCTGATACTTAGAGAAAGGATTGAGGCAATGTGTAGTAACAGCAGGTCTGGACAAGGTTATATGTTGTTGTGAAAAGGAAGATGAAGTTGCCGAGACGGAAGCTTTCAGTAAGCGCCGAGAAACACGGGACATGCCAAAAAACGCCATCTTTGGACAGAAACTTGCCTGTAAGAAAACAAGACTAAGAGATTTCAGAGGAAGAATTTGAAGATACATGTTCAATGTGAATCCCGCAAAAGTCAACTGAAAAAGGCTAAATTTTACACTAAATGAGAAAATCCAGAGAGAAAGAACCAACCTTTACCAGGAATCAAACCAGAGGAGCTCGCAACTGACTTTCCCCAAATCCAACTCCCTAAGAACCCTAGAAAAACTCTCCTTCACACCCAATTCTTAAACCAGTGCTGATTGAGCAGGAACAAGATCGTTGTTAGAGACCCTCAATGTCATAATCTGGACAGAGATCACCATAGCTTTTGTCTCGAACTCGATACAACTCTTCCGGTTTCTTTTGTCCGACACGAATTGGATTTAAACAAACCCGAGATTTTAAAGCTCAATAACCGGTTTATTCCGGTTTAAGAATTTGTTTGTTTCAAAATGAAGAGCGAGCGTGAAGGAATAAGGATCCCTTCTTCTTCATCATCGAAAAGCTCTATCACCATTGTCACTATCCCACGAACTCTCTTCTCTCTCTAATGGAGGTTCCCAAAGATCAAATCGCGACTCTAATGGAGCATGGTCTCTACGATTCCGCTGAAATGCTTGTAAACTTCTCCTTCCTCTCATTTTCATCCTTCTCTTCTAAACTAAATCCCTAGTTTTTACTTATAATCAAATACTGATGAAATTTCTCTGTGTGACTCTATAATCCAGGGCTCCTTTCTCGTTTCATCTTCTACTGTTAGTTCCGAAACTAGTCCTCATCTCAAAGCCGAGAATTTGGTAAAAAAGCTTCTGAGCTTTTCTTGTTTGGTTAAATGAATAATTGAAGAAATTTTTATCATCTTTTTTTTTTTTGGTCATTAAAGTTAGATTCTTTTTGTGTTGTTTATTCAGATTCTACTTGGTGATGCTTTGTTTCATCAGAGAGAATACAGAAGAGCTATTGTAAGTTCAATCTTAGCTCTTTCTTTTGGCTTTATGTTTGTGTGAGAGCGAGCAGAGTTTCTTTTGTTGAGAATGAAGTTTTGTTGTGCCTCTAATTCAAACTTTATAAACAAAGCTAGGATCTTGACTACGACTAAACTATATTAAAATACAAGATATTCTGAATACATAGATTTTTATGTAGTTCACGGAGAAAAATTTTGGAGGAAAAGCTTTGAAATCATGTTAAATTCTGAATATGTTTCCTTTTTATTTCCTTTGTCAGAATACATATAAGCAAGCATTGCATCATTATACAAGGATTCCGAAGCAAAGCTCTGGTATTTCGAGGAGTTCGTTATCTTTATCTAGTAGATCATCTGTGAATGCCTCTGGTGTTTCAGCTATTAATGAGAGCGAGGTATATTAGTGTGTTCTTTCTTATTAGTCCTTTTGTTTTTATTTGCAGTTAACAGTAGACAATGTGATTTGGTTTTATTTCGTTGGAGTTCATGTGTGTCTTCTTTTTCTAACTTTCTTATTAGGTGAGATTCAAGATTGCTTCATCTCACTTTGCTCTTAATGAGATAAAAGCTGCGATTGCTGAGGTATGGCTTCTGTCTTCTTCACTGTGAGTGTCATCTGTTTGTCTGGTTATTAAGATTTAGTTAGCCTTCTGGGTTTCTTGGTCACAAACATCAATATATAGAAAAGATCGTTTGTGTGTGAGATGGAAGAAGAGCTGTCGAGCGATTTCTCTACTTCTTAGATCATATTTAGGATAACTTATTGTATTTTATAACCAGAGTTCAGTTACTGTTATCTTCTTCGGTGAAACATCATTGGGCTGAATGTAATGCATTATTTCAGTGTTCCTGAATGTAAGATGAATGCAAATCCATATTCCAACACTGCAAGTAGGACTTAAGGGATGATAAACCATGGTTTGCTAAATTATAATCTTTGTCAGATGAATGCTGAATTGCGGTTGTACTCTCTTTGCCAGATGGAATCTGTCAAGACCAGGAGCTTGGAGATGAATTTACTAATGGCAAAGCTTCATCGAATTTCTGGATACAACCGTGGTGCTATTGCTTTTTATAAAGAGTGTTTAAGGTCTGTTATTTAATTATTTCCCAACATATCTCCTAGCATATAAACACTGTCATAACTTCTCATTTTCGTGGATTGATTACGAATTCAACACTTAATTGCACGTTTTGGGATATGTGCATAACCCTGAATCTCTCAGGCAGTGCCCGTATGTACTGGAAGCGGTCGTAGGTTTAGCTGAACTGGGAGTCACAGCAAAGGATATCATATCATATTTTACTCAGGTGTCTTTTCTACTAGATTTCATTACCACTTAGTTTTATTTGTTACCATTTATTTCAATGTGATTTACACCTCTTTCCTCCCATTTTGGAACTACCTTTACCGTGAAAATCCATAGTACTATGTAATTTCCTGTGTCTTTTTCCCCTTCCAGACTCCAAACAGAAGTGCAAAGGTTTCGCTCGATCAGATAGATCCTACCCGTTGGTTGCAAGTAAGTGTACTCTTTAACAGTATTTACAGTGTTGAAGACCATTTGTATTGAACTCATTAATCGTGCGCCAAGCTGACTATTATGAGCGATGGGGTGTCTTATTTGAGGCTCTCTGATTTTATATATAGTGGTTCTAAGAACTCTGTCATCAAGGGCTATAAACTCTGTACGTAGGAAAAAGCTGTTCATGTGTGGAAAGTGACTATAGTCTCCTTAGAAATATTCCCTCAAATAGATTAGTGCTTCTATGTTCTTGGGTTAGCATCAGCTCGACTATTCCACCAGCGAATCGATATTTTAATGCACCTTCCCTTGAATGGCTATTTCATTGGTTTCGTGTTGGAGCTGGGCAATTAAAATTATTATCTTCTATGTCGTCACTGGTAATTTTTCTTCGTTTACACAGCGTTATGTCGAGGCCCAGTGTTGTGTTGCTTCACATGCTTACAAAGGTACGCCTCTTTGTCTTATGAAAGCACATGCTCTATGCATGAAATTTGGCTTTTGAATCCTTGTGTCTAACCCTATAGATTATAATTCTTAAATTTAATTTGCAAATTCGCAATGATAATTCCAAAAGGCCTTGAGATATAATGTATAATCTTTTTGTGTTCACTCAGGGGCACTGGAACTCTTTGCTGAACTTTTACAACGATTTCCAAATAATGTACACTTATTGACTGAGACAGCTAAGGTTAGAGTGGGGACTGACAGCTATTCAAAATTGAAAATAAACCAGAGTACTTTGTCTAATTACTATGTCTTACGTTTACTTAAAACTTATGGACATAATATTGTTGGTGATGAAATTTTCCGTCATTTATTTCATTTGTATAGGTCGAAGCCATTATTGGGAAAAATGATGAGGCCATAATGAGATTTGAGAAGGTAGTCACGGCATCAATATTATTGTTTCAACCTATGTAAATCATGGAATATGCGTAATAATATAAAGTCTTTTGTAGGTTCGATCAGTTGATCCTTACACACTAACCTGTATGGATGAGTATGCAATGCTGCTACAGATAAAGTGTGATTATTCCAGGCTAAACAAGCTCGTCCACGATTTATTAAGTATTGATCATACCAGAGCAGAAGTATTTGTGGCTTTGTCTGTACTATGGGAAAGGAAAGATGCAAGAACAGCATTATCTTATGCTGAAAAGGTTAGTTGCTGGTACTGGTATTTTGTGCTAAATCTTTGTGTGATATCTGATGAGTTTAATTATGCAATCAGAGTATCAGGGTAGATGAGAGGCACATACCCGGTTACATAATGAAGGTAAGTTAGTTTTACGAGAAATTGTTTATGAAATATAGTTTTGCATCTGTATCCACTATTTTTATTATATCTTTCAGGGAAATCTTCTTTTACTAGCAAAACGACCAGAAGCTGCAGCCATTGCCTACCGGACTGCCCAAAATTTGAGGTCTGATCTTCGTTCATATCAAGGTCCGGTTCACGAGGGATATACACTTTTATTGTTGTACTCTTTTGGTTGTATAAAACTTTAACAAATGTGAAATGGTTGAAGTGTGAATTAACTTGCATTATTGAGGTCATTTCAGGCTTAGTGCATTCTTATCTAGCATTTGGTAAGACCAAAGAAGCATTGTATACGGCCAGAGAAGCAATGAATGCAATGCCTCAGTCCGCAAAAGCTCTGAAATTAGTTGGTGATGTTCATGCTAATACATCAAGTGGCAGGGAAAAGGTAAAATCAGTCAGCTTTATATGCTTTGATGGATTTTGGTAATTTTCAATACATCAATATTCTACCCAGAGTTTCTTCAATAAGCAGAAGCTAAGCTTTCGGAATTTGTTTGTTGCAATTTACCAAATATTGAAAGTGGGAAAGTTCCTGAAAAATTTAGCTGTCTAAATTTCAATTTTGAGAGAGTAGCCCGAGCTATATTCTTATGATCTTTTCATTACGCATACATTTTAATGTAACCGAATAATGATTTGTTTTTATAACAGGCAAAAAAATTCTACGAGTCAGCTCTGAGGCTTGAACCTGGTTACCTTGGAGCTGCATTGGCTCTGGCGGAGCTTCATCTGATGGAAGGGAGGAATGGAGACGCTGTATCTTTGCTTGAACGGTATCTCAAAGATTGGGCTGATGAGTCTCTCCATGTGAAGCTAGCTCAAGTGTTTGCTGCAACGAGTATGCTACAGGATGCTTTATCACACTATCAAGCTGCCTTGAGGTATATAAGATTCTAAACCAGTAGTGCCGAGCTCTCTTTGTTTTTTATGCGGATGAAGTAAACCGGTGTTAAAATGTAAATGCAGAATAAATCCACAGAATGAGGCTGCCAAAAAGGGACTAGATCGCTTGGAGAAACAGATGAAGGTTGGTCAACGGGACATTTTTTATTTTTTTTCGCTACTGGTAGCTGCAAATGTAGACTTCAAAATAATCAAATCTATATAAGTGTATGAAGTTCAAACGATGTATCTTGTGCATTACATATTTGGGGTATTCATTGCAGGGAATAGACCCGGATGCAGCTGATGAGAATGATGAGAACGATGATGTTGAAGATGTTGATGGAGACACTGAAGAAGCCGAGCTCATGTGAAGGAATTTTTAAGAGCATGATTGGGAAAGGCTTTTAGGTGGGCTATATGCTCTTGATCTCCAATCATATTCACGTCACAAAGCAGGAAGGGAGCATTTTGAGATCCAAATTGCTTGATAGCGTATTATGAGAGATCTCGTATACTAGATTTAATTTCTTGTGTATTCAATAACTTACTAGGTGATTGCGGTATGATCGAGAAGGTTAAGAAAATATACAGTTTAGCAAATTATACGATACTTCTTAGAAAAAGCTATGAAGGAGAAAGCAGAAGTGTGAAACGACTACATCCATGAATATCACTTACAAGACGCATGACTTGATGACCAAGGAGGAAACAAAAGATATGTGATGAAGCGTAAAAACAGAAAATCATCTACATGATGCATCACTTGATGACTCAACAAATACTATGGAATGAAATTACAATTTCAAATTTGAATGGAACAAGGAAAAAAGAAAGAGTATCATCATAATAAATAGGACAAGAGTAGTCGTATCAAGGCCTAGAGGCTAGAGGAAACAAAATAGTGGCGAGTTAAGAGGAACCCAAGACCGGTAATGAGCAAAACATCTGGGAGTCGCACTTGTCTAACAAATTTGGGAATCCAGGAGATTGGCCTTGGATGGAAAGATGCGGGTTTGATATTCGGACGTGGAAGTGGAAACAAATTTTCAACGAAAGGAGATATGACACAAATGTGTGCATCGAGGCAGCGGACGGAGTCTGTCTCTGGATAATATCTGAACAAATTGTACTCGTTATCATGGAAGAGGAGATGACCTTGCTTAGAAACCGCTAATGGCCTGACAGCCAACCTACAGAGTAAGTCTTGAGGTGCAACTGATAAACGTATGGAGTAAGTCTTGGTCCATGTCTCTTCTTGTACATCCATGCTCCATATCTGAAGGTCCCAATTATCTTGAAACGAACCATAGGCTGTGGTTATGGTTAGACGGTCATGGAGGTTCACTAACTGGCCTGGTACCGAGTTACAGTATGGCGGTATGGGGACATGACGGAACACTTGTGTGTGAAGATCCAAAGCTAGTATCCTACAAGAAGGAGATACTTGTAACCAGTAGATGGAGCCATTTACGCAAGCAGACTTCCTTCTGGGTTCCACATAGTAAGGAGGCGGACTCAGTTTCCGCCATTCCCCGGTGTTAACATTAAGAATATCGAATTGATTGGTATCACAGAAGATCCTCACAACTTTATAGCCCCCGTCAACTATGTCCCTACCAAAACCCATGGACCAATATCCCGGGAAAGCATTCCACCAAGGATCCTCGTAAAAGGGGCCACCATAGTCGTTCACTGGATCAAGGCCAGGGGGGAAACTAACAAGTTCTCCGGTTGAAGGGTTTAAGATATTAACACAACCTGGTACAGGGATGCAAACAAGACCATCGCATGTCAAGGAGGGTCGTTTGGCGTCATCGTGCTGTAAACAGAAAAGCTCGACCTCTTCGTCCCTTTCGAATTGCCGCGGCACGGTCCGGGACTGGCCTCCGGCTGCCAGGATCTTCGTCCCCTTCTTTTGAACATTCATACGCCTCTCCGCGAACCTCTTCGACTCCAGTATCGATTTCCATTGTTTTGAGACGCTTTTGAATTTGATGATTGATTTCAAAGGCAATCCAAGCAAGATTTCTTCAAGTAGATCCAGAGGTAGGTGGCTAGTTTCTTCTTTCCCCATATCGTGTTTTTTTCTTTTTGTTCTGTCAATTTCATCTACTACTTATGAAAGTGTTCAGCATCACAAAAGCCCACCAATTTCTTTTCACTCATTCTAATTTCTTTTCCACATCACTAGTGTTAACAATTGACCAAGGACTGATAAAATTGCGTTTAAATTCAGTGATAGATTTGGTTTAGCTTTTTACTTTCTTAGAGCATCCCAAATGGGAGGTTCTTATAAGAACCCCTATTTAAAAGAAAAGAAGAAAAATAAAAAAAATTAAATTGAGTCTCTTAGGGGGAGTTATTGGTTATGGTATTTCAATGAATTCCAAATCCATGTATGATTTGATAGTATTTTCAAATCCTTATGAAATCCTCTGAAATCATAAGGTTTTAGTTAGGAATTGAGTCTTTGTATTTTTAACATGGAAATCCATGGAAATCCATCAAATCCTTTATAAAATCAAATCCTTGGATTTATAAATCATAAAACGAATAACACATGATTTGAAATAGGATTTACAAATCACAAAACGAATAACACTTGATTTATATATGGATTTAGAATTCACTAATCCAATAACACTGGATTTGTTTTAAGTTTACGGATTCTTTCAAATCCATAAACCAATAACCCCCACTTAAAATGCATATGCAGTTCTTATTTAAGAATCTCAAAACACAAATAAGAACCTCTATGCTATAATAATAATAAAATTAATCAATAAAATATTTAAGAACCTTTCTTTAATAAATTACCATTGGGGATGCTCCTCNTTAAAAAAAAAAAAAAAAAAAAAAAAAAAAAAAAAAATCTTCATGGTGTTGTTCGATGCTTTATTTCACTAGAGATGAGAGTTGGCTTATCAGCTGATGATCGAAGCTATGACGGGAGACATGGATCAATAGTGGGATCTAGAGTGAGTACCAGAGGAAAGGGTATAATGGTGTGTATAGCTCTGCCACAATGGCTTGTGGTTTGCGAAACGATTTCTTAATATTTCATTGTTGGATTGCCTTCCCAAAAGAACTTCTCTACAACACCCAAATTCAGCCAAAGTTCACCATAGAATTACGGTCAGCTCTAGCACCATAATATTCCATAGGTGAGTGTCTGTGAATGTTTGAGTGCTTGATTGATGGTAACATAACCAAATATGGAGTGCTCATTTACTAGTGAAGGGTTACGAGTTCAAGTAAAAGCCTTTATCATTTCTTTTGTTTGTGATAATCATATCATATTTTCAATAATGACTCATAATATCTCCATTGAAAATCCAGGAATTTTGAATAAACAATATGATACTTTGTTATATGACAAATATGACATATTAGTATTTCTTAATTATAATCACACACATAACATGGATCATCATTGGATTTTGTAGTAATTTGTAAGTTTTAAACCCATCAAAAAAGTAGTTTACAGTTGCAATTATATCTTAAAATCCAATATTATAGGATCACTACAAATTTGTCTAAATTTTATATTGTATTTGACCAACTATAATATTGGATTTTAATATATAATTGCAACTGTAAACTACTTCTTTTTTAAAGAATGTTTTAGAATATTTTACCTATACAAAACAAAAATTGGTCTATAAAAAATGTAACTTATATGACATATTTGAAGATGAAAAAAAAAAAATCTTTTTTTAAAAAATGCAAGTTGAATGACATTGATTAGAATAGGCTTATTTTGGTTCCCCTGGTCTTGAGCTTTGGTTCGTGGGTGTGCTTTGCAATGTGGTGCTTTCTCCGAGTTATGGCTCCCTTGCTTTGATCTGGTTTGCTTTGAGCTTTGTTCTCTGCAAATTCCGGCTGGTTTTAGCGCATTGAAGATCTGGCTTTTTCCTTTGGTCATTGGCTCGTGTCTCTGGTTGTGTTTTTCGGTTGTTCATTCCCTTGTGTTTCATCTTTGGTTCTTAACTTGTTTTTCATATTGTATCAGTTGTTGTGGTCTTTGTTTTTCATTTCAGTTTTTCATCTTTGTATTTTGCTTTGTGTATCTCTCTGTTTCCCTGTGTTAGGGCCTTTGTCTCTGGGGGTTAAAGTCCCGCCGGCTTAGAATTTCATCATGTATTCTACCTGTTTTATGTTGAATAAAATCTTCTAGATGACAAAAAAAAAAAAAAATGACATTGATTAAAATACTAGTATTCTATGATATTGGATTTGGTGACATGTAAACAACGCCCATTGGTTTACATGCCAAAAGCACCATCAACCAAATTCTCACGGAGAATCCAAAACTCAATCTTCTTCGTCAAAAGCAAAACTTTTTCTTATGGGTTTTATCTCCTGTATCTCAATTCCTACTCTCAATTCAAGAATTCCATCGACCCATTTCTCGAAGCAATCAACTTTCGTATCTTCATTTCCGCTGAAGCTTGCTCTGAGACAATTAGATAAACCCAATTTCTCTTTGTTTCTTTCAACTTCTTCGATAATGGCGACTCCTGTTCAAGCCTCTTCTTCCTCCACCATCGGTATCTCTTTACTCTCTGTTTCTTATGGATTACTTCTTGTTGACTTTTTATGATAATCGGATGTTACTTTTCAATGCTTAGTGCACACTGTATTGTTCTTTGAGTAAATTTGAGTAGTGTTCTGTGGTTTCATGGATGTTGTAAATTAAGAGTTCGTGACTCTGCTTTTTCAAGTAGTGAACTTTTTTATAAGTTTTTTGTGCCCTTCTGTTGAATTTTTTGTTTTGAATGAAGGCGAGACCAGTGATGGCTTGAAGGTCCAGTCTCATATTTCAATTGGGGCAAATGATTTGCTGATTGTTGGACCGGGTGTTCTTGGACGCTTAGTTGCAGAACAATGGAGAGAGGTATGAATTTCTTTGTTGAATTACCTCATTGGCAACACCATATATTCCATACATCATTGTCTTCCTGCTTAATTTGATAATCACACTTATGTTTATGTATCATAATAACAAAAAAATTTATGTCCTGTGAGTCCCTGTGTTTAATGTGGTGAGAATTGCTTTTTCTTCACAACGTTTACAATTAGAGTCATGTTTTTCAAATTATGGAAGTTAGAGTTGGAGCTTTATATGTGAAGCAGGAACATCCAGATTGTCAGATCATTGGGCAGACGGTAACGACAACTCATCATGATGAGTTGGAGAAGTTGGGTATCAAACCATCTCTTAAAGGAACTGAATATGGGGGCAAGTTCTCCTATGTGATCTTTTGTGCTCCTCCATCACAAAGCCCAGATTACGCCGCTGAGCTCAGGTGATTACAAGAAGTCACTTCTTTCAACAACTTGGGAGACTATGATTGTGTTACGAACACCTTCAGTATAATACGGTCCATTAAGTCCTGCTACTGAATGCTAGAAAAAGAGTCTCTCCTGCTGTTAACTATATTAGCTATGGGGAAGATGAAACCCAATATCTATTGGTGCTTAATGGCTCCTCTTTTGAGACAGAATAGTAAATTTCTTCTGCCTCGATTCAACCATGTCTAATATAGGTCTTTTGCTTGTGTTTACAAATGCATCAGGATGGCAGCCTCAAACTGGAACGGTGAAGGATCATTCTTATTCACATCTAGTTCTGCACCTTATGATTGCTTTGATAATGGAGACTGCAATGAGGTTTGTCTCAGCACCTGAATATGTATTTTTCTTCCAATCTTCTCCATTGAGAATTCCTAGCTTCACATTTCAGCCACAGGTTTTAGTATTTTATTTCAAAGTTGTTAAACTCAATAACATCTGAAGGATTGGGTCTGTTGATGTAATTTGGGGCAAAGAGTCTCTGATCATCTGGGATCCGTTAAGTTTAAGTATACAATCAAACAAACATACAAGACCACACTACAGTAAGCATCTTTTAAGTTGATTCCCCTTCACTGCAGGATTCTCCAGTAGTGCCGCTGGGAAAGAGCCCAAGAACCGATGTGCTTTTGAAAGCTGAAAAAGTAGTGTTGGAATGTGGAGGAACTGTCCTCAGATTGGCAGGGCTTTATATATCCTTTTAGATTTGATATGTTGGAAGTCTGAGTGAGCAAATTGTTTATAGGCTTTTCCATGTTCTCTAGCAGATTTGAGCATTATGTTTCTCCTGAACTTTTTATACACAGAGACTAGAGGTGCACATACTTACTGGTTGAGTAAGGAGACAATCGATGCTCGTCCTGATCATATCCTAAATCTCATACACTATGAGGTATATTTGAGATTTTGGTCATGTTTTTCTTCTGTTCAAAGACCATGGAACTTATTATATAGGTGTGTACAATTGGTCTGTCGATGTATTATAAGATACCTCATTCTCTGGCATTGGCACCGTACTGTACATAGTCTCTTATCAAAGTTCTGTAATGTGTTTTTGAACAGGATGCAGCATCCCTTGCAGTTGCAATCATGAAGAAGAAAGCCGGTGCTCGCATTTTCTTGGGTTGTGACAACAATCCTTTGTCAAGGTATTGCTACTTGCTATCTAACTTGAGATATTTCAAACATTAGACATTGCACAAGCTTGACCTCACATCCTTCTCAGGCAAGAGGTGATGGACATAATGTCTCAAAGCGGAAAATTTGATAAGAAGTTCAAAGGTTTTACAAGTGAGTTTCTTTAGACATCGACATGTAAATTGTCTTGAGAAAACTTAAGCTTCTTAGAGTGTGACAACTCTGCTTTTTGTAGGCAACAGTGGTCCTTTAGGGAAGAAGCTGAACAACTCACGGACACGAGCTGAAATAGGATGGGAGCCAAAGTATCCAAGCTTTGCTCAATTTTTTATAGTATCGAAATAATTCATATGTTATAGCTCTAATCAGAGTTGTGTACTTGCTATTGCACATTACAAAAAAATATGGTTTCTCTGATCAATGTACTAATCTTCAGGTTACTGGTTCTGACCTAGCTGTTCAGTACTATGCTCTAAGCACCAAACTGTATTATCGTCCATTGTCAAGGTTCTGTTACTCCTGATCAGTGATCATCATCAAACTCTTGTGAAGTAACAGATCCGAGAAAGAATTTAATATATAATTCTTGCAACAATGACTCTTATGAAGACTCCTGATTAATGATCAAATGTCAACAAGCACCATAACGATGTTACTTGGTACAGGCAAAACTGATTTTTTTTTTTTTTTTTTTATCAACTAACAAAACTGAAATCTTATTATCTAATATTTCCAGTTTTGTGGTAATAAACTTAATTAGCTTGGCTATCTGGGACAAAATCTAACGCAGGGCTCTCATCTTCGAATACATCGGGTTGTGATTGAGAAGCTGCTAGTTTGGCCTTCTTGTAACTTGATGAGCTTCTCAGGATCTCTTGTAGGCTCCCCGAAAACCTGTTCACAAGACCGGAAAATAAGTTTACGACTTTAGTCTGTGTAGCAAAGATTGACAATAATGCCTTTAACCCGTCATTTACCTCTTTGTTCCTCCAGCCGTATTGTTTCCTGCTGAGAAAAACAGTTGAAGTTACCATACAATCATACATAGTGGAGAGAATATGTGATTTCATATATTTGGATCGATGAAAGACTTGATAAACTTACCTTGCCTCCTAGACGTAGAAGTCACATCACTATCATCGTCTGATGAACTATAAGATGGTGTTTTAGTGGAGACATGTGAAGTCGGCCTAGATTCATCATCTGAAGAACTCTCAGCATCCTTAAAAAAATTCATCTTACTCTTGTTAACCATAACTGTGTTAGAGGTCTTTTTCACCTCCTTGCTATTGACAGCGCCTTTCACGGATGCATCGGAATGATTAACCTTCGATTCATTGCGGTCATTCTTAGCCCTCGACTTCAACTGGTTAGCACCTGAACTAGCTGGTTGAACTCTAGTATTTGTCTCTTTCAGTTTCGTCGAGCTCAGTGAAACATCAATTGAACTGCGGGACTCCACAATCTTAGAAGAGTGTTTCTTCTCCGTGCTTGACTTCTTCCCAGTTTTGTCCAAATTTTCCTGAGTTTCATTCTTATCTTGCAAAGAATCTAGTACATTTCGGATAACATTATCAGGCTCTTCTCCAACAACTGGTTCAACATGCTGTGCATCAGAAGCAGCCAGAGTATCTTCTTTAGATGGAGCCTTGGCTTTTTTTAACGTTTTCTTCTTAGTAGACATCACAGATTTAGCCTCATCAACATTGTCCTCAACAGTGTCATGTTCAAGAGCTTTGTTTCCTTCCATCATTTTCCCAATCTGGTCTTGCGTTTTGGATTCTTCAACCAAGACATGCGGGTTGATCACCAAATCAGAAACTTGAAGATTGTTTGCAGCTTGTATTTTAACTGCACCAGTAAGTGTGGCTTCACCACTTCCCAGTGTTCCCACTTTGTCGACAACCTTACCACCCACCTCATTTTCTACAAAAGAATCACCAATTATAAGTTGATAGAAACTCCATCTGACAAGATTGGATAAAGAACTATTTACAACCAAGAATAGTAATTACCATTTTGTATTGTGTCTACATGAGAATCGGCAAGCATTTCTCCTCTCAAATCAGGAAAAGCTTCAGAAATAGCATCAACACGATCTATGCTTCCAGATACCTTCTCCCTGTCATTCAAAATTTCTTTTGAAGTTGTGGTAGCAGCAGTAGATTGATCGATAAGATCTTTTGCGGACCTCGCTCGCTTTTTCTTCTTCTTCTTCTTCTCTGTTGCTGGACCAGTTGACAAACCAGTGCTAGCCTCCATCGGT